>ML133471.1:2788256-2850413 GCA_003864495.1 Nemopilema nomurai | reverse complement strand
CAGGACAATGCTTATATTATAAGTGCCCTTTCAATGCTCAATAGATCAAATAAATTTTAAAGCTCTGTCTTTCCATTAAACTGACCCTCTACCATCTCTACTGATTTTAAATAAGTATTCTTCAAGGGGCCTACTACTGAGTTCAGTAAATTCAGGATTCATAAGACGTATTACTCCACAGAGTGCTACTGCATCAATCCAATTTATGAACCAGCAAGAACAGCAAAATAGAACCAATGATCTTTGTGTGTCTGTTACATAGCAAGGATATGCTATGTCATTTTGACAGTCTATGTAAGCAATATCAAAAATATGAATTTTTAGTGTTTCCTTAAATGAAATATGAAACATAGCACCACCTTGAAAAACTAGGGTATGCTGAAAAAAATTCACGATTGAATCTAGATCAGTGGACATTGTATAGTGACTGATTTGTCTACTTTTCATTGTCACACCATGTCATGCTGACACACCTTTTCTCACTCCTCAGCCTCACTCCTGAGCAGTTGAGACATGCAAGAGGTCTTTAAAAATTTACTTTTTGAAAGAGGATCTACAGGAAAACAAATAGTTTTTACCAAAGAAATAAATCTTATGCCATGTTGCATCAATAGTCTGAATGATCATAACTGCATTGTAAAGAAAGAATGCTACAAAGAAACATATGAGAACAACAAACAACAAGAGATCTTTTGCAGATGTGAGCACAGTTCAAATTATTAGTTGCTTTCAAAAAGGGAGAGTACCCTTTGCCTGATGCTTCTTTCAAAAATGTAAAAAAATAACAGTATTTAGTCAAACTTGTTTATACCTCGTATACGCGTAACCCTAGTATATCTTCTCTAAATTAGAAGGAAAGCAAACACCAAGAGCTTTCATTTAAAATCTGCATGGATCAGATTTTGTATAGGCAATATGGATTGTGGAAGTAGTTTTTAATTTAAACGTGATGTCTTTCAATTGTACAAACTAGAATATACTTGCCATAGTTAGGAGGCTTTAAGTCAGCGAAGGATTGTAACCCGTTATTTAAGTCGCTTTTCGAAGGCCAACACCTTCCTTTTAAAGATGTCCAATTTGGTTGAATGCAAGTTTTTATCTATTCGACACTTTTTACATTCGGGCAGCATTACTGAACATATCCAAGGTGAAGGTGATTTCACGCGACTTAGCAACTAGTGAGGCTTCTCAATTCCCTTTCTCAAGAAAATGGCGGGAAGCTTTCGAAAAAGACTGGATCGAGCATCCTATTGTTTTTCGCCTTTTACAAACTGCGGCCAGCCAATAAACTGGCGCGAGCACTTTGTTATTGTATTATGGCGGGAAAATTCAAGCATTTCGTAGCCAGGAACGCCACACGAAGCCGTGTCTGTACTTGAGGAATGGCGGCAGGCACGTGAAACTTAGATTAAATCACAAATCAAGATATTTGAATTTGCAATTTGTTCAAATGCTCATTTATAAACGTCATTTCAACTGAAATCAGTTAGAAATTGGCCGCCAATTTCACGAAAGAAGCCCAAAAAAGAAAAGCGAAGTCACATAGAAAACGTGAAGTCACATGAAGAAAGTGATGTGTTAGAAGCCGCAAAATATCAATTTTCCCCAGGCAATGTCATATGGACGTTTTCGTTTAGAATGCTATCACAATGTTAGAAAAAATCAAGAATGCTTCTTAAATAATTCCTCATAAATCTCAGAAAGATTTTCCTACAAAATATTTCGATACAGAATTCAATGGTCAAATCAATAATATTCAACAGTGTCTCTTACTACAAGCAGTTGCTGAAATATTTTAACGTTTGCAAAGCGAGGCGAGTGTTTAGGCCACAGAAAAATTGACTTCTTCGCCATAACAGCTGTACTAACCCTATATTCATATCCGATTTCACAGCTAATAACGATACTGAGAGCAAAATTATCTGTAAAAATGGTAAACACACTTACTTGCAATCATATTATTCTTTGAATTTCATTCTGTTCTGCATCCTAGAGAATTATCATCCAAATGATGCAGAGATGCAGGCGTGGACGAAGGTGTACCCTAACGGACATACTGAAATGGCCTCTCTTTGAATCCGAGGTATAAAAAAGGCGCGAAACCGAACTGAAGAACTCACGTGCATTACATGGGATTGCTTATCAAATTCATCAGAATTGTATTAGAATCATCTGAAAAGAAAAGTACAATTGTATAATTGGCCATTGTACAATTTGACAACGGGGACCGCGATGTAGCATACAATATGCAACCAGTGGCGATTCTATCCTATGGGAACTCAGAACGATAAAGGAAGAGCGAGCGGCAAATAAGAACGCACTCTTACGTAAGCATGTTCTATAAATCAAATAAACTAAAAGCTCCCGATTAAATCCACTGGGGCTCCTGGTCCCTAGAAAAGGTGAAAACCTTCCGTGTGTCTTAAAGGATCACGATCGCTCATAATAGTTTAGGGGATGTAGATTCTTCCTTTGGTATTGTTCTGCGGTTAGTCTGTACACCACGGCTGCAATTGCATCCCAGTTACATCGTCACTTCGAATGCTGTAAAAGGCGCTTCTCAAAGGGCAACTAGTGGTTTTGCTTGAGCCACAGTGACTTACAAAGGCTGCTTGGATATGCTTACTGGTATCTCATACAGAAAGTAATAAGCCAGTGAAAGATTCGAATTTCACAAGAAGCCCTTCTGAGTCTTCATAATGCCATCTCGGCAACATGACATGCCCTAATGAGTTGGTAAAGGTTCTTTGGAATATCCAAACTTTATTCCTAACAAAAGTTGAACAATTAGGCCAAGCCAACCAACCTGGATAACAGTGATGTTTACAGACAAAGGAGGATCAACATAATTGAGTACAACGCGAACAAAATTTTTGAAATTAGCCTTAAAGAATGGCTAAAAATGCATCTCCTAGACTTGAAATTAACAATTATTTTACCGCTCAGAAAAGAAAATGCGACGATTCTCAAAAGCATTGATTATGATATTTAGGAAAACTTTGGAAGGTGAGATATCTTGCTAAAATTCATATGACAGACGCTGGGGAAAGAAAGAAAGAAAGGAAGAAAGGGTGACGATTAACCACCCGGTTGACTCCTCTCCTGTTATATAAACGCCTTCTTTTACAGGATCTCAAAAAATATGCTCTAATCTTACAACTGTCTAATTAATATGCCTCCATCCAAGGGCCTTTTCTTGAGTTTCACGAAGCAAAGACCCTTCCATCATGTTGCTCAAGCTCAAGCATCATTCTAGTGGTCATCTGTTTTCATTTAAAATTTTATCCATCTCATTCATGGGACCTATACGTTTAGGTTTATATCCAAATCTCTAGTTCATAACTATGAGCCGTTTTTTATGAAGATGAGAGATTATTTTACAGAAGGATTTATTTCCTTTAAATAATTTGTCTTGGTAAAAAAGTAAACATAAAGTGAACAGAGAAAAACAGCAAATCAAAACAAATAAAATTGTGCTTTAGTTGTTTAAGTCACTAAAACAATTTTCGCTCACATTTTTAATTAACAAAGCTTTCTGTGCAAACATATGGAATTTGTCGTAAAGCATTAACATGTCTCCCAAATCAACTTTTCAGAAAGGTTACTTGGCCGTACTGCCCCCATGAATTCAGCGCCCATGCTCCTATAGCTACTTCTATTAAGTGATTTTCACGTCTCTAATGAAAAAATTCTGAATGCCATAAGATCACAAAATCAGTTGGCCGTCGGAAACTCCTTGTAATTCACGACCTCTCAGAGCAAATATGTATTTGTGCCTAATCACACAATCGTCAGTCACCCTCTTAGCTGAAAGTCTCACAATACGAATAGCAGAGATGGTCTTTCCGTTTGGTAATGCAAGATGGTTTTTCAAGCAAGTTATTGAAGTCTTTTGGCTTCCATTCTGAAAAAAGCAGGCGTACTTGAAGCGTAGACCTTTCCTCCGGCAAATTCACAAGGCATATCATAAGATATCCACTAGATGTCTTCTAACTATAATGGTAAAGAAGTACAACGGATATTTATCTGACGAAAGCTCGGTGTGTTGAAAAGAATTGATAAAAGGTCAGTTGAAAGAAAGTCTAGTTATCACATTTTATGAAAACAATTCACAAAGCTATAGGCAAATTTCAATAGAAGAGCAAGCCCAGGTAGAATTCTTTTTGGTGGTAAAATAAATATCAGTACAACTCTTGGTGCTTAAAAGATAGTTCTCACTATGATTTCAAGGTAACTGTCACACTTAAAGTTAGTTGGAATAACTCATCGATCATCAGCTTCCGGTCGCAGGGGCAATCAAGTTCTCCTCGTAGATATTTGATTTGCATAAAAGTGCATATTTTTCTACCTTTCTATCAAGACGTTTGGATGGTATATTTATAAAATGTATTCTAGTCACAACTTTCGTGGTAAGCACTGGGAAACCCTGGGAATAGAATGGAAACAAGGCAGCACTGCTTACCTTTTGGTTGCAACCAGGATGAGGTATGCACATTGGTAGAGGGTTATTTCTCTTGAAGGGTGTAATTTGATTCCTGTAATTGATCGTGTTATGCCTCTTCTAATGAACAGACTTTCTCATTTCTGTCTCAGCTGTTTTCCATTCACAACCATGCGAAAGAATATTTGCTAGAATTTGAAACAATAGGTTAGATGCAAGATAAGTTGGGTTTTACCAAGATGGAAGAGGAATATACGAATAGACTGAGCAATCGAAAGTTGGGGCGAGGCTCTTCCTGGTTCTACACCTTTGTCCAGCACATGAAAAAATGATACTAGATCAACTACAAATACCAGACTTGAAAGTGTTCTGTGGGGACTTAAGAATTCATAACATAAACGATCTAAAAATTGGTGGCATTCATACCTTGGAAAGGTCATCAAATCAGAGATTGATCGTGAAAGTAGTTGATGATTACACCAAAATTCTAGTTTCATAAATTATTTTAACATACAATCTTGTGCAATCGAATTCTTGTTAGCTAATCCTGTAAGTTTCAACTTGTACGAACTCGCTTTCCTTTTCGCAAGCTTTCCTTCTGCACTTTGTACGCGTTCCTTTAGCCGTTCTCACTGCTCTTTTACGTACATTGCTCAGGACTGTAGCATGTCTTGCTTCGCGATTCACGAAACTAAGCCCTAAAACAAGACGGAGGTGATTAAAAAAAAAAAAAAAAATCTAAATTACATGAAAGGCGTTTGTAGACGCCCAAATACCCAAGTGAAGAATGAAGAAGTGTGGAACACTGAGCGCATGAGATACCTGCAACTTTATTAATGATAGGGGCCTAGTAAGCGAACAACGAAACAAATTGCTTGGCTTACCGTTCTTTCAGGTTAGAAGATGTTGTAAATCGTCCTGAAAAGCCTCAGCATCCCTTTCAAACCGCCGTCCTGAGTCCCCAACTATGCTCAAATGGAAGAGAGGGAATCCTTAGCCACGGAAGACAGAGGGCGCATAAGGCAAATAAATATAACCACTAACACTAGGTGTAGTCGCTCCTAATCATTGGTTGATTCGTAACAATCGCTCTACCCGTGGATATCTCGTCGAGATATGCCTATTCAATGCTGCTGCGTATGTAGCCCACGAGCTGAGGTCATACTAGAGCGTTGAACGGAGGACTGTCATCACAAATAACACAATAACCTAAGGCACCTGAAACGACGTTTCTCATCGCCCCTATGCCCCACTTCAAGGCGATGAATGGCGATGGAACACCGTCATGCGAAACAGGTAGGAAACAAACTACCCATGTTACCAATTATACTTATCACTATGAGATATGTAGTTGCTCCAAATTATTGGTTTAACTTGCAAAAACTCTCCCATTTGGTATCGCATAACCGTCCTACGATACCTATTCAATGTTCTTGTGTACTGACCGAGGGGCCATAGTCGGTACTAAACAATGAACTGGGAATTGTGATTACAAAAACACAACAACCTAAGGCACCTGAAACGACGTTTCTCATCGCCCCTATGCCCCACTTCAAGGCGATGAATGGTGATAGAACACCGTCATGCGAAACAGGTAGGAAACAAACTACCCAAGTTACCAATTATACTTATCACTATGAGACATGTAGCTGCTCCAAATTATTGGTTTAACTTGCAAAAACTCTCCCATTTGGTATCGCATAACCGTCCTACGATACCTATTCAATGTTCTTGTGTACTGACCGAGGGGCCATAGTCGGTACTAAACAATGAACTAGGATTGTGATTACAAAAACACAACAACCTAAGGCACCTGAAACGACGTTTCTCATCGCCCCTATGCCCCACTTCAAGGCGATGAATGGTGATAGAACACCGTCATGCGAAACAGGTAGGAAACAAACTACCCAGTTACCAATTATACTTATCACTATGAGACATGTAGCTGCTCCAAATTATTGGTTTAACTTGCAAAAACTCTCCCATTTGGTATCGCATAACCGTCCTACGATACCTATTCAATGTTCTTGTGTACTGACCAAGGGGCCATAGTCGGTACTAAACAATGAATTTAGGATTGTGATTACAAAAACACAACAACCTAAGGCACCTGAAACGACGTTTCTCATCGCCCCTATGCCCCACTTCAAGGCGATGAATGGTGATAGAACACCGTCATGCGAAACAGGTAGGAAACAAACTACCCAAGTTACCAACTGTACTTATCACTATGAGACATGTAGTTGCTCCAAATTATTGGTTTACTTGCAAAAACTCTCCCATTTGGTATCGCATAGCCGTCCTACGATACCTATTCAATGTTCTTGTGTACTGACCGAGCCATAGTCGGTACTAAACAATGAATTTAGGATGTGATAAACAAAAACACAACAAGGCACCTGAAACGATGTTTCTCATCGCCCCTATGCCCCACTTCAAGGCGATGAATGGCGATGGAACACCGTCATGCGAAACAGGTAGGAAACAAACTACCCAAGTTACCAATTATACTTATCACTATGAGACATGTAGTTGCTCCAAATTATTGGTTTAACTTGCAAAAACTCTCCCATTTGGTATCGCATAACCGTCCTACGATACCTATTCAATGTTCTTGTGTACTGACCAAGGGGCCATAGTCGGTACTAAACAATGAATTTAGGATTGTGATTACAAAAACACAACAACCTAAGGCACCTGAAACGACGTTTCTCATCGCCCCTATGCCCCACTTCAAGGCGATGAATGGTGATAGAACACCGTCATGCGAAACAGGTAGGAAACAAACTACCCAAGTTACCAATTATACTATCACTATGAGACATGTAGCTGCTCCAAATTATTGGTTTAACTTGCAAAAACTCTCCCATTTGGTATCGCATAACCGTCCTACGATACCTATTCAATGTTCTTGTGTACTGACCGAGGATGCACTGTCGGTACTAAACAATGAATTTAGGATTGTGATTACAAAAACACAACAACCTAAGGCACCTGAAACGACGTTTCTCATCGCCCCTATGCCCCACTTCAAGGCGATGAATAGTGATAGAACACCGTCATGCGAAACAGGTAGGAAACAAACTACCCAAGTTACCAATTATACTTATCACTATGAGACATGTAGTTGCTCCAAATTACTGGTTTAACTTGCAAAATCTCTCCAATTTCGTATCGCATAACCGTCCTACGATACCTATTCAATGTTCTTGTGTACTGACCGAGGATGCACTGTCGGTACTAAACAATGAACTGGGGATTATGATTACAAAAACACAACAACCTAAGGCACCTGAAACGACGTTTCTCATCGCCCCTATGCCCCACTTCAAGGCGATGAATGGTGATGAACACCGTCATGCGAAACAGGTAGGAAACAAACTACCCACGTTAATACTCATAATAAGCAAACAACAATATAAAAAAACAAAGCGCGCTAAGTGAGCAAAACTACTCACTGCT
This sequence comes from Nemopilema nomurai, assembly GCA_003864495.1. Lineage (NCBI taxonomy): Eukaryota > Metazoa > Cnidaria > Scyphozoa > Rhizostomeae > Rhizostomatidae > Nemopilema > Nemopilema nomurai. Next base: position 2,842,510 of record ML133471.1, on the reverse strand, counting down.
TTTTCCAGATGAAAATCATCCATTTCCGTCCCTTGTAGTCCCCTCTCCATCCGCCAACTGAACTAAAGACGAAAGAACAGGATGATTAAGATCGATAAGAGGGATGCTATATAGGGGAAATATTTTCTGCTTACTGTTTTTCCGATTTATTTGTTGATGTTCATCCTTAAGACTTGTCCTGATGCCTATAAACTGTGTTCAGACAGGACGGGCAATCGTCAGTAATTATCACTGAACAGCGAACCATAATTGCAAACAGGACAAGAACTTAGGCAGCCTGAAACTGTGCTAATCATCGCCCTTTTCCCTTCCAAACAATAAATCGTGTGATATTACTGGCCCTGACAAGTCATTTGTAAATAACGAAGCCCATCAATTATTCCAGTTTTGCAATTGCTTCTTAATTAGATCAGTACTAGAGCTTTTCCGAATTTTCCGAAAACAGGCCGTTAATTTTCTTCCTTGTTCATTTATCTACTTGCCTTTCTATTGTCCCTTGCCCTTGGTCGCCCAAATCATTTTTTTTGGTTTGTTAAATTTTGTTGGTAAAACTCACGTTCTTTGGAGAGAACTGTCGCCTACATTTATGCTGGTAGTCCCTTTTCTCAGCGGAGGGCAACAATTATAGCTATGCAGTGAAGGGCATTTTTTAAAAATTTTTCACTGGTGGGGCATTTGAGAAAAGGGCATACAGATAAAGGTAGAATTTACAAATAAACAGGCTTTCAAAAATATTCTTAAAACATTGCTATAGACCATAGAACAAAATCACTGATCGCTAGTTTATAACTAAAAGTGTCCATCTTTTCTGAAAAATTTCTTCACAAATTGACGTCTGCTATAAGTTTCAAAGTCTGGTTCTCGGTTTCTTCGTTCTTTTGTAGCAAGAAAATGAGTAACAGCAGCTCTTGGGTCGTAATGAGCAGTTCTAATGCCATTCAACGCAATGAATAAGCGAGTATTAATTGTATCATCTGTCATTGATACTCTTGCATCACTGGCCATGATATTGTGATGCGAAACAATGCGTTCTGTTTGCATCGAATGTGGTGATAGACTCATAATAGCAGCAAATATTTTGTGCACAATTCCAGTCGTTATTGCTACTAACTTGCGCAAACGAACTGAGAGATTTGAACCGATAACATTGGGAGAAATTCTACATCTTTGATTCTACTCTATTGCTCGCAACTGTCATCAGCAAAGTTACCCTCATTGCCAGGGAAAAGGCGTTTTACGAAGGAAATACCTGCTTTTATAAAAACAGACAGTGAATTTGTGTTCAAAAGTTGCCTTATATTTCTAATATTTCTTCCTGTTCTGTATGCAGGCGTCTTTCAAGAAATTCTGATGCAGCTTGAACCACTTCAGTGCGAATTGCGAGGGAATTTCTTCTGTTTGTTGTTACAAAGTTGTTATGACAATTCTTTGTGGTTCAGTAAGATGTTCTATGTCATTCTTCCAAAATTATTCTCGCTTTCCTGGGGATGGTAAGACTTCCATGAGTTGAAATCTCCTCAATGCTGCATCACGGAATGTAAGGATGTCAGTGATAAGAAGGCTATCTCGCTGAAAATGTTTTTGCAAAACTGTTAAGATTTCCAGGATGTCACCCATGAGAGATGTAAGCCAAATGTGCTTTTCGTCCCAAGTCTTCAAAAAACCACTTGCCTCTGCCTTTTCGTTACGGTCCCCATTTACTTTTAGTTCATTCCACACTTCCTTACACAAGTATGGCCTCAACGAGTTGGAGAAAGTGCTCTGCAAACCTCACTTCATGTTGTCTCGGAAATTGTTTTGCATCTTGCTTCACTTGTTTTAGAATTTTTGTTTTCACTGTTGACGTACGAAAGTACTTCGCGACTCCAGTGAGCGAAGCTTTCCATATTTTTAACCCCGGCACTGTTTGAATTATAGACTCAACTGCAAGGTCAGAATGATGGGCGCAACAACAGAATGTGAGAATATTTATGTTCCATTGATCACTTAGACGCTTCCAGGGTCCTGAATTGCACCCAGTATTCGCAGCTTTTCCATCTGTGGGTATACTCATTAACTTCTCATCTACCTCGCATACTCTCAAAGCTTCGTTAACTGCCTGCAATAAGCCCAGAGAGCCTCTTTCTTGGGGAGAATGCATGATCATGAACTTTGTGTTGTATTCACCATTTGGCATAACGATACGACAGCTTACAAATTTGTGGTCCCGCATATGTTGCTTACGCTCCCGTCAATCTGTATACTGAAAGCAACACACTGGTCGTACATTTCCTTTGTTTTTTTGCTCAACTACATAGATTGCTGACAACATCTCTCGGTAGTAGACCGGATCTTTGTAATGCAAGTCTGCGTTAGCTGGGACAAAATCTGGCAGGACAGCATCGGGTCCTTCATCAGTGACGAGGGCAACAAGTCTTTCGGCAGCAATTTTTGCCAGTGATCGAGCTGGCCAGGAATGAGCGGAAATTGTTTCCAGAAGACAATCATTGTAGACATGGTAAGCCAAGTTTATTGAAAAGCGTACCACATCTGGTTTTTGTTTTGTTAAACATCTCAACGATGGATGCTTGAAATTTTTCTCTTCCCAAGCAGATTCCAGTTGTTGTTGATTTTTTGCTGCTTTATGTATTGAAGATTGTAGGTGGTCTACAATCAATTTGAGTCTGTCCTCCCCATCTGCTCTAACTTCTTGTGCAATAGCAACTGACCCATTCTTAGAAAGCTTTTTCGCTTCGTCTTCGCGCTCATTGCATACTTTGCAACGTAGATGTATGCGTTTTCTTCCATTTCTTACAGCCTAAATTCCTGTGCAATAATGCCTGTGAAACGCAGCTTAATTTCATGATAATAATGACTTGAGACACCATTTGTAGAATTATCAATTTTCTGCTCTTCGTAATTTTTATCCAGAGCAGCAACCTCTTTTGTACTTCTTTTTGTGGACTGTCTCCTTGTGGACTGTCTCCTTGTGGACTGTCTCCTTGTGGACTGTCTCCTTGTGGACTGTCTCCTTGTGGACTGTCTCCTTGTGGACTGTCTCCTTGTGGACTGTCTCCTTGTGGACTGTCTCCTTGTGGACTGTCTCCTTGTGGACTGTCTCCTTGTGGACTGTCTCCTTGTGGACTGTCTCCTTGTGGACTGTCTCCTTGTGGACTGTCTCCTTGTGGACTGTCTCCTTGTGGACTGTCTCCTTGTGGACTGTCTCCTTGTGGACTGTCTCCTTGTGGACTGTCTCCTTGTGGACCCGAGGAATTGTCTCCTTGAGGTGTTCCTTTAGTATTTCTGGAACTGCTTTTAAATGATTGATGACATCGCGATCAGAATTATTAGGTGGGATGCTGGCTTTAGGCCAAATGGGAACTCTTGTACCCACACCCTGCTGTTTCTTTGTTTAATAAAAGATGTTATTTTGCTTGGTATCTTTTCCTTTTCTCGTTTCTTTCCGTCCTTGGCATCTTCTTTCATAACAGCTCTAGCAAGTGTAAAACAAAATTCTTCGCTTTGGGTTTTAAAAAAACATCGTTCTTGTGTGGCTCCACGTGCTCTCGGGCACAGTACGCCTTGCTTGAAATACGAGCTTTCCAAATTCCAGACTTTGTGAATGAGAAGGGGAATCACCTATAGAAGCAGCAGTTCCAGGGAAAAATGAATTGAGATTTGAAACCTGTTCAATGAAGATTTCATCCACAAATATCTCAAATAAAGTAAAAAGTAAAAAAGTCACCGAATCATAAGGGCACTTAAGTGGTGGGGCAAACATGTTCCACTTGTGGGGCAATGAAAGGGGCTGGCTGGTGCGGAATTTCCCCACCACTTTATATGTTAAAAAATCACTCACGGTGAGTGATTACCTTGGCAAGCAAAGAGGTGAAGGACAATTCACAGGTATGTACTTCAATCAAGATTATGGATATCCTCTGAGTTGCTTCCTTTCTTTGGTAAATAATATTATTTCCCGTGTCGAGTTCTTATCATTCTACCTAATTAAATTCCCAAAATATTGCAATATGGCAATTGTGGATGCATTTTGTAGAGTCGAAATTCTACCCGGTATAAGCTCTATATGTGGTCTACGTTTCTGGAAAAAGAATGAGATCAGCAACCTGACCTTCTCAATGCGTTGACTACCTGTAGATAATTGTGTTCGATGACTGTAAACCTATAACTGCTTTCATAAAAAACACATTGACATATGTTTATATTCTACTAGATGGTAGAATTAGCTTTGAATATTTGCAGGTTTTTTTTCAACACCCTGCCACTCACATTGCAAATATCTAATGATGTGAAAAGGGCACCAAACATTCCAACTTTGTGTAAATTCTTTGTGATTGACCAACTAATATGTTTTGTTGGTTGGCACATTTTGGCCTTGCTGTAACTGGATGCACCTGTAACGTAACTTCACTCTTCAATCAGATTATTTTAAGTATGATTCTTCAATTAAGTGCCAGTTATGTGTACAGTCATTTAAACCCCGCAAGACTCCTTGATTATGTCTTCTTACCTAAGTACATCTAAATAGAATTTTAAACTTTCCAAGATTGAAACACTTTTGATATCAGATACTAGCACAAAAACAGTGAAAAAATATCAAATTCCATTGTACTTGTATAATTTGATTTAAACTCTTGATTTAATTTGATTTAAATTTGATTTGCACAATTAAGCTACAACTTAAGCTATGACTGATTATCATGGTTTTCTAGACATACAAAGTTTCAATGCCAATCTCTATATTAATTTATACTTGCATTTCTTTGAATAAAATACATTTAAACTGCGAAGTGGGAAGTAAAACAAATTTCTGCAGGACAATGCTTATATTATAAGTGCCCTTTCAATGCTCAATAGATCAAATAAATTTTAAAGCTCTGTCTTTCCATTAAACTGACCCTCTACCATCTCTACTGATTTTAAATAAGTATTCTTCAAGGGGCCTACTACTGAGTTCAGTAAATTCAGGATTCATAAGACGTATTACTCCACAGAGTGCTACTGCATCAATCCAATTTATGAACCAGCAAGAACAGCAAAATAGAACCAATGATCTTTGTGTGTCTGTTACATAGCAAGGATATGCTATGTCATTTTGACAGTCTATGTAAGCAATATCAAAAATATGAATTTTTAGTGTTTCCTTAAATGAAATATGAAACATAGCACCACCTTGAAAAACTAGGGTATGCTGAAAAAAATTCACGATTGAATCTAGATCAGTGGACATTGTATAGTGACTGATTTGTCTACTTTTCATTGTCACACCATGTCATGCTGACACACCTTTTCTCACTCCTCAGCCTCACTCCTGAGCAGTTGAGACATGCAAGAGGTCTTTAAAAATTTACTTTTTGAAAGAGGATCTACAGGAAAACAAATAGTTTTTACCAAAGAAATAAATCTTATGCCATGTTGCATCAATAGTCTGAATGATCATAACTGCATTGTAAAGAAAGAATGCTACAAAGAAACATATGAGAACAACAAACAACAAGAGATCTTTTGCAGATGTGAGCACAGTTCAAATTATTAGTTGCTTTCAAAAAGGGAGAGTACCCTTTGCCTGATGCTTCTTTCAAAAATGTAAAAAAATAACAGTATTTAGTCAAACTTGTTTATACCTCGTATACGCGTAACCCTAGTATATCTTCTCTAAATTAGAAGGAAAGCAAACACCAAGAGCTTTCATTTAAAATCTGCATGGATCAGATTTTGTATAGGCAATATGGATTGTGGAAGTAGTTTTTAATTTAAACGTGATGTCTTTCAATTGTACAAACTAGAATATACTTGCCATAGTTAGGAGGCTTTAAGTCAGCGAAGGATTGTAACCCGTTATTTAAGTCGCTTTTCGAAGGCCAACACCTTCCTTTTAAAGATGTCCAATTTGGTTGAATGCAAGTTTTTATCTATTCGACACTTTTTACATTCGGGCAGCATTACTGAACATATCCAAGGTGAAGGTGATTTCACGCGACTTAGCAACTAGTGAGGCTTCTCAATTCCCTTTCTCAAGAAAATGGCGGGAAGCTTTCGAAAAAGACTGGATCGAGCATCCTATTGTTTTTCGCCTTTTACAAACTGCGGCCAGCCAATAAACTGGCGCGAGCACTTTGTTATTGTATTATGGCGGGAAAATTCAAGCATTTCGTAGCCAGGAACGCCACACGAAGCCGTGTCTGTACTTGAGGAATGGCGGCAGGCACGTGAAACTTAGATTAAATCACAAATCAAGATATTTGAATTTGCAATTTGTTCAAATGCTCATTTATAAACGTCATTTCAACTGAAATCAGTTAGAAATTGGCCGCCAATTTCACGAAAGAAGCCCAAAAAAGAAAAGCGAAGTCACATAGAAAACGTGAAGTCACATGAAGAAAGTGATGTGTTAGAAGCCGCAAAATATCAATTTTCCCCAGGCAATGTCATATGGACGTTTTCGTTTAGAATGCTATCACAATGTTAGAAAAAATCAAGAATGCTTCTTAAATAATTCCTCATAAATCTCAGAAAGATTTTCCTACAAAATATTTCGATACAGAATTCAATGGTCAAATCAATAATATTCAACAGTGTCTCTTACTACAAGCAGTTGCTGAAATATTTTAACGTTTGCAAAGCGAGGCGAGTGTTTAGGCCACAGAAAAATTGACTTCTTCGCCATAACAGCTGTACTAACCCTATATTCATATCCGATTTCACAGCTAATAACGATACTGAGAGCAAAATTATCTGTAAAAATGGTAAACACACTTACTTGCAATCATATTATTCTTTGAATTTCATTCTGTTCTGCATCCTAGAGAATTATCATCCAAATGATGCAGAGATGCAGGCGTGGACGAAGGTGTACCCTAACGGACATACTGAAATGGCCTCTCTTTGAATCCGAGGTATAAAAAAGGCGCGAAACCGAACTGAAGAACTCACGTGCATTACATGGGATTGCTTATCAAATTCATCAGAATTGTATTAGAATCATCTGAAAAGAAAAGTACAATTGTATAATTGGCCATTGTACAATTTGACAACGGGGACCGCGATGTAGCATACAATATGCAACCAGTGGCGATTCTATCCTATGGGAACTCAGAACGATAAAGGAAGAGCGAGCGGCAAATAAGAACGCACTCTTACGTAAGCATGTTCTATAAATCAAATAAACTAAAAGCTCCCGATTAAATCCACTGGGGCTCCTGGTCCCTAGAAAAGGTGAAAACCTTCCGTGTGTCTTAAAGGATCACGATCGCTCATAATAGTTTAGGGGATGTAGATTCTTCCTTTGGTATTGTTCTGCGGTTAGTCTGTACACCACGGCTGCAATTGCATCCCAGTTACATCGTCACTTCGAATGCTGTAAAAGGCGCTTCTCAAAGGGCAACTAGTGGTTTTGCTTGAGCCACAGTGACTTACAAAGGCTGCTTGGATATGCTTACTGGTATCTCATACAGAAAGTAATAAGCCAGTGAAAGATTCGAATTTCACAAGAAGCCTTTCTGAGTCTTCATAATGCCATCTCGGCAACATGACATGCCCTAATGAGTTGGTAAAGGTTCTTTGGAATATCCAAACTTTATTCCTAACAAAAGTTGAACAATTAGGCCAAGCCAACCAACCTGGATAACAGTGATGTTTACAGACAAAGGAGGATCAACATAATTGAGTACAACGCGAACAAAATTTTTGAAATTAGCCTTAAAGAATGGCTAAAAATGCATCTCCTAGACTTGAAATTAACAATTATTTTACCGCTCAGAAAAGAAAATGCGACGATTCTCAAAAGCATTGATTATGATATTTAGGAAAACTTTGGAAGGTGAGATATCTTGCTAAAATTCATATGACAGACGCTGGGGAAAGAAAGAAAGAAAGGAAGAAAGGGTGACGATTAACCACCCGGTTGACTCCTCTCCTGTTTTATAAACGCCTTCTTTTACAGGATCTCAAAAAATATGCTCTAATCTTACAACTGTCTAATTAATATGCCTCCATCCAAGGGCCTTTTCTTGAGTTTCACGAAGCAAAGACCCTTCCATCATGTTGCTCAAGCTCAAGCATCATTCTAGTGGTCATCTGTTTTCATTTAAAATTTTATCCATCTCATTCATGGGACCTATACGTTTAGGTTTATATCCAAATCTCTAGTTCATAACTATGAGCCGTTTTTTATGAAGATGAGAGATTATTTTACAGAAGGATTTATTTCCTTTAAATAATTTGTCTTGGTAAAAAAAGTAAACATAAAGTGAACAGAGAAAAACAGCAAATCAAAACAAATAAAATTGTGCTTTAGTTGTTTAAGTCACTAAAACAATTTTCGCTCACATTTTTAATTAACAAAGCTTTCTGTGCAAACATATGGAATTTGTCGTAAAGCATTAACATGTCTCCCAAATCAACTTTTCAGAAAGGTTACTTGGCCGTACTGCCCCCATGAATTCAGCGCCCATGCTCCTATAGCTACTTCTATTAAGTGATTTTCACGTCTCTAATGAAAAAATTCTGAATGCCATAAGATCACAAAATCAGTTGGCCGTCGGAAACTCCTTGTAATTCACGACCTCTCAGAGCAAATATGTATTTGTGCCTAATCACACAATCGTCAGTCACCCTCTTAGCTGAAAGTCTCACAATACGAATAGCAGAGATGGTCTTTCCGTTTGGTAATGCAAGATGGTTTTTCAAGCAAGTTATTGAAGTCTTTTGGCTTCCATTCTGAAAAAAGCAGGCGTACTTGAAGCGTAGACCTTTCCTCCGGCAAATTCACAAGGCATATCATAAGATATCCACTAGATGTCTTCTAACTATAATGGTAAAGAAGTACAACGGATATTTATCTGACGAAAGCTCGGTGTATTGAAAAGAATTGATAAAAGGTCAGTTGAAAGAAAGTCTAGTTATCACATTTTATGAAAACAATTCACAAAGCTATAGGCAAATTTCAATAGAAGAGCAAGCCCAGGTAGAATTCTTTTTGTGGTAAAATAAATATCAGTACAACTCTTGGTGCTTAAAAGATAGTTCTCACTATGATTTCAAGGTAACTGTCACACTTAAAGTTAGTTGGAATAACTCATCGATCATCAGCTTCCGGTCGCAGGGGCAATCAAGTTCTCCTCGTAGATATTTGATTTGCATAAAAGTGCATTTTTTCTACCTTTCTATCAAGACGTTTGGATGGTATATTTATAAAATGTATTCTAGTCACAACTTTCGTGGTAAGCACTGGGAAACCCTGGGAATAGAATGGAAACAAGGCAGCACTGCTTACCTTTTGGTTGCAACCAGGATGAGGTATGCACATTGGTAGAGGGTTATTTCTCTTGAAGGGTGTAATTTGATTCCTGTAATTGATCGTGTTATGCCTCTTCTAATGAACAGACTTTCTCATTTCTGTCTCAGCTGTTTTCCATTCACAACCATGCGAAAGAATATTTGCTAGAATTTGAAACAATAGGTTAGATGCAAGATAAGTTGGGTTTTACCAAGATGGAAGAGGAATATACGAATAGACTGAGCAATCGAAAGTTGGGGCGAGGCTCTTCCTGGTTCTACACCTTTGTCCAGCACATGAAAAAATGATACTAGATCAACTACAAATACCAGACTTGAAAGTGTTCTGTGGGGACTTAAGAATTCATAACATAAACGATCTAAAAATTGGTGCATTCATACCTTGGAAAGGTCATCAAATCAGAGATTGATCGTGAAAGTAGTTGATGATTACACCAAAATTCTAGTTTCATAAATTATTTTAACATACAATCTTGTGCAATCGAATTCTTGTTAGCTAATCCTGTAAGTTTCAACTTGTACGAACTCGCTTTCCTTTTCGCAAGCTTTCCTTCTGCACTTTGTACGCGTTCCTTTAGCCGTTCTCACTGCTCTTTTACGTACATTGCTCAGGACTGTAGCATGTCTTGCTTCGCGATTCACGAAACTAAGCCCTAAACATCGGAAGACGGAGGTGATTAAAAAAAAAAAAAAAAAATCTAAATTACATGAAAGGCGTTTGTAGACGCCCAAATACCCAAGTGAAGAATGAAGAAGTGTGGAACACTGAGCGCATGAGATACCTGCAACTTTATTAATGATAGGGGCCTAGTAAGCGAACAACGAAACAAATTGCTTGGCTTACCGTTCTTTCAGGTTAGAAGATGTTGTAAATCGTCCTGAAAAGCCTCAGCATCCCTTTCAAACCGCCGTCCTGAGTCCCCAACTATGCTCAAATGGAAGAGAGGGAATCCTTAGCCACGGAAGACAGAGGGCGCATAAGGCAAATCAAATATAACCACTAACACTAGGTGTAGTCGCTCCTAATCATTGGTTGATTCGTAACAATCGCTCTACCCGTGGATATCTCGTCGAGATATGCCTATTCAATGCTGCTGCGTATGTAGCCCACGAGCTGAGGTCATACTAGAGCGTTGAACGGAGGACTGTCATCACAAATAACACAATAACCTAAGGCACCTGAAACGACGTTTCTCATCGCCCCTATGCCCCACTTCAAGGCGATGAATGGCGATGGAACACCGTCATGCGAAACAGGTAGGAAACAAACTACCCATGTTACCAATTATACTTATCACTATGAGATATGTAGTTGCTCCAAATTATTGGTTTAACTTGCAAAAACTCTCCCATTTGGTATCGCATAACCGTCCTACGATACCTATTCAATGTTCTTGTGTACTGACCAAGGGGCCATAGTCGGTACTAAACAATGAACTGGGATTGTGATTACAAAAACACAACAACCTAAGGCACCTGAAACGACGTTTCTCATCGCCCCTATGCCCCACTTCAAGGCGATGAATGGTGATAGAACACCGTCATGCGAAACAGGTAGGAAACAAACTACCCAAGTTACCAATTATACTTATCACTATGAGACATGTAGCTGCTCCAAATTATTGGTTTAACTTGCAAAAACTCTCCCATTTGGTATCGCATAACCGTCCTACGATACCTATTCAATGTTCTTGTGTACTGACCGAGGGCATGTCGGTACTAAACAATGAATTTAGGATTGTGATTACAAAAACACAACAACCTAAGGCACCTGAAACGACGTTTCTCATCGCCCCTATGCCCCACTTCAAGGCGATGAATGGTGATAGAACACCGTCATGCGAAACAGGTAGGAAACAAACTACCCAAGTTACCAATTATACTTATCACTATGAGACATGTAGCTGCTCCAAATTATTGGTTTAACTTGCAAAAACTCTCCCATTTGGTATCGCATAACCGTCCTACGATACCTATTCAATGTTCTTGTGTACTGACCAAGGGGCCATAGTCGGTACTAAACAATGAATTTAGGATTGTGATTACAAAAACACAACAACCTAAGGCACCTGAAACGACGTTTCTCATCGCCCCTATGCCCCACTTCAAGGCGATGAATGGTGATAGAACACCGTCATGCGAAACAGGTAGGAAACAAACTACCCAAGTTACCAATTATACTTATCACTATGAGACATGTAGCTGCTCCAAATTATTGGTTTAACTTGCAAAAACTCTCCCATTTGGTATCGCATAACCGTCCTACGATACCTATTCAATGTTCTTGTGTACTGACCAAGGGGCCATAGTCGGTACTAAACAATGAATTTAGGATTGTGATTACAAAAACACAACAACCTAAGGCACCTGAAACGACGTTTCTCATCGCCCCTATGCCCCACTTCAAGGCGATGAATGGTGATAGAACACCGTCATGCGAAACAGGTAGGAAACAAACTACCCAAGTTACCAATTATACTTATCACTATGAGACATGTAGTTGCTCCAAATTATTGGTTTAACTTGCAAAAACTCTCCCATTTGGTATCGCATAACCGTCCTACGATACCTATTCAATGTTCTTGTGTACTGAAGGGGCCATAGTCGGTACTAAACAATGAATTTAGGATTGTGACAAAAACACAACAACCTAAGGCACCTGAAACGACGTTTCTCATCGCCCCTATGCCCCACTTCAAGGCGATGAATGGTGATGGAACACCGTCATGCGAAACAGGTAGGAAACAAACTACCCAAGTTACCAACTGTACTTATCACTATGAGACATGTAGTTGCTCCAAATTATTGGTTTACTTGCAAAAACTCTCCCATTTGGTATCGCATAACCGTCCTACGATACCTATTCAATGTTCTTGTGTACTGACCAAGGGGCCATAGTCGGTACTAAACAATGAATTTAGGATTGTGATTACAAAAACACAACAACCTAAGGCACCTGAAACGACGTTTCTCATCGCCCCTATGCCCCACTTCAAGGCGATGAATGGCGATGGAACACCGTCATGCGAAACAGGTAGGAAACAAACTACCCAAGTTACCAATTATACTTATCACTATGAGACATGTAGTTGCTCCAAATTATTGGTTTAACTTGCAAAAACTCTCCCATTTGGTATCGCATAACCGTCCTACGATACCTATTCAATGTTCTTGTGTACTGACCAAGGGGCCATAGTCGGTACTAAACAATGAATTTAGGATTGTGATTACAAAAACACAACAACCTAAGGCACCTGAAACGACGTTTCTCATCGCCCCTATGCCCCACTTCAAGGCGATGAATGGTGATAGAACACCGTCATGCGAAACAGGTAGGAAACAAACTACCCAAGTTACCAATTATACTTATCACTATGAGACATGTAGCTGCTCCAAATTATTGGTTTAACTTGCAAAAACTCTCCCATTTGGTATCGCATAACCGTCCTACGATACCTATTCAATGTTCTTGTGTACTGACCGAGGATGCACTGTCGGTACTAAACAATGAATTTAGGATTGTGATTACAAAAACACAACAACCTAAGGCACCTGAAACGACGTTTCTCATCGCCCCTATGCCCCACTTCAAGGCGATGAATAGTGATAGAACACCGTCATGCGAAACAGGTAGGAAACAAACTACCCAAGTTACCAATTATACTTATCACTATGAGACATGTAGTTGCTCCAAATTACTGGTTTAACTTGCAAAATCTCTCCAATTTCGTATCGCATAACCGTCCTACGATACCTATTCAATGTTCTTGTGTACTGACCGAGGATGCACTGTCGGTACTAAACAATGAACTGGGGATTATGATTACAAAAACACAACAACCTAAGGCACCTGAAACGACGTTTCTCATCGCCCCTATGCCCCACTTCAAGGCGATGAATGGTGATGGAACACCGTCATGCGAAACAGGTAGGAAACAAACTACCCACGTTAATACTCATAATAAGCAAAACAACAATATAAAAAAACAAAGCGCGCTAAGTGAGCAAAACTACTCACTGCTTTTTCCAGATGAAAATCATCCATTTCCGTCCCTTGTAGTCCATCCTCTCCATCCGCCAACTGAACTAAAGACGAAAGAACAGGATGATTAAGATCGATAAGAGGGATGCTATATAGGGGAAATATTTTCTGCTTACTGTTTTTCCGATTTATTTGTTGATGTTCATCCTTAAGACTTGTCCTGATGCCTATAAACTGTGTTCAGACAGGACGGGCAATCGTCAGTAATTATCACTGAACAGCGAACCATAATTGCAAACAGGACAAGAACTTAGGCAGCCTGAAACTGTGCTAATCATCGCCCTTTTCCCTTCCAAACAATAAATCGTGTGATATTACTGGCCCTGACAAGTCATTTGTAAATAACGAAGCCCATCAATTATTCAGTTTTGCAATTGCTTCTTAATTAGATGAGTACTAGAGGCTTTTCCGAATGTTTTCCGAAAACAGGCCGTTAATTTTCTTCCTTGTTCATTTATCTACTTGCCTTTCTATTGTCCCTTGCCCTTGGTCGCCCAAATCATTTTTTTGGTTTGTTAAATTTTGTTGGCAAAACTAACGTTCTTTGGAGAGAACTGTCGCCTACATTTATGCTGGTAGTCCCTTTTCTCAGCGGAGGGCAACAATTATAGCTATGCAGTGAAGGGCATTTTTTAAAAATTTTTCACTGGTGGGGCATTTGAGAAAAGGGCATACAGATAAAGGTAGAATTTACAAATAAACAGGCTTTCAAAAATATTCTTAAAACATTGCTATAGACCATAGAACAAAATCACTGATCGCTAGTTTATAACTAAAAGTGTCCATCTTTTCTGAAAAATTTCTTCACAAATTGACGTCTGCTATAAGTTTCAAAGTCTGGTTCTCGGTTTCTTCGTTCTTTTGTAGCAAGAAAATGAGTAACAGCAGCTCTTGGGTCGTAATGAGCAGTTCTAATGCCATTCAACGCAATGAATAAGCGAGTATTAATTGTATCATCTGTCATTGATACTCTTGCATCACTGGCCATGATATTGTGATGCGAAACAATGCGTTCTGTTTGCATCGAATGTGGTGATAGACTCATAATAGCAGCAAATATTTTGTGCACAATTCCAGTCGTTATTGCTACTAACTTGCGCAAACGAAATGAGAGATTTGAACCGATAACATTGGGAGAAATTCTACATCTTTGATTCTACTCTATTGCTCGCAACTGTCATCAGCAAAGTTACCCTATTGCCAGGGAAAAGGCGTTTTACGAAGGAAATACCTGCTTTTATAAAAACAGACAGTGAATTTGTGTTCAAAAGTTGCCTTATATCTTCTAATATTTTTTCCTGTTCTGTATGCAGGCGTCTTTCAACAAATTCTGATGCAGCTTGAACCACTTCAGTGCGAATTGCGAGGGAATTTCTTCTGTTTGTTGTTACAAAGTTGTTATGACAATTCTTTGTGGTTCAGTAAGATGTTCTATGTCATTCTTCCAAAATTATTCTCGCTTTCCTGGGGATGGTAAGACTTCCATGAGTTGAAATCTCCTCAATGCTGCATCACGGAATGTAAGGATGTCAGTGATAAGAAGGCTATCTCGCTGAAAATGTTTTGCAAAACTGTTAAGATTTCCAGGATGTCACCCATGAGAGATGTAAGCCAAATGTGCTTTTCGTCCCAAGTCTTCAAAAAACCACTTGCCTCTGCCTTTTCGTTACGGTCCCCATTTACTTTTAGTTCATTCCACACTTCCTTACACAAGTATGGCCTCAACGAGTTGGAGAAAGTGCTCTGCAAACCTCACTTCATGTTGTCTCGGAAATTGTTTTGCATCTTGCTTCACTTGTTTTAGAATTTTTGTTTTCACTGTTGACGTACGAAAGTACTTCGCGACTCCAGTGAGCGAAGCTTTCCATATTTTTAACCCCGGCACTGTTTGAATTATAGACTCAACTGCAAGGTCAGAACGATGGGCGCAACAACAGAATGTGAGAATATTTATGTTCCATTGATCACTTAGACGCTTCCAGGGTCCTGAATTGCACCCAGTATTCGCAGCTTTTCCATCTGTGGGTATACTCATTAACTTCTCATCTACCTCGCATACTCTCAAAGCTTCGTTAACTGCCTGCAATAAGCCCAGAGAGCCTCTTTCTTGGGGAGAATGCATGATCATGAACTTTGTGTTGTATTCACCATTTGGCATAACGATACGACAGCTTACAAATTTGTGGTCCCGCATATGTTGCTTACGCTCCCGTCAATCTGTATACTGAAAGCAACACACTGGTCGTACATTTCCTTTGTTTTTTTGCTCAACTACATAGATTGCTGACAACATCTCTCGGTAGTAGACCGGATCTTTGTAATGCAAGTCTGCGTTAGCTGGGACAAAATCTGGCAGGACAGCATCGGGTCCTTCATCAGTGACGAGGGCAACAAGTCTTTCGGCAGCAATTTTTGCCAGTGATCGAGCTGGCCAGGAATGAGCGGAAATTGTTTCCAGAAGACAATCATTGTAGACATGGTAAGCCAAGTTTATTGAAAAGCGTACCACATCTGGTTTTTGTTTTGTTAAACATCTCAACGATGGATGCTTGAAATTTTTCTCTTCCCAAGCAGATTCCAGTTGTTGTTGATTTTTTGCTGCTTTATGTATTGAAGATTGTAGGTGGTCTACAATCAATTTGAGTCTGTCCTCCCCATCTGCTCTAACTTCTTGTGCAATAGCAACTGACCCATTCTTAGAAAGCTTTTTCGCTTCGTCTTCGCGCTCATTGCATACTTTGCAACGTAGATGTATGCGTTTTCTTCCATTTCTTACAGCTTCAAATTCCTGTGCAATAATGCCTGTGAAACTCAGCTTAATTTCATGATAATAATGACTTGAGACACCAATTGTAGAATTATCAATTTTCTGCTCTTCGTAATTTTTATCCAGAGCAGCAACCTCTTTTGTACTTCTTTTTGTGAACTGTCTGCTTGTGAACTGTCTGCTTGTGGACTGTCTCCTTGTGGACTGTCTCCTTGTGGACTGTCTCCTTGTGGACTGTCTCCTTGTGGACTGTCTCCTTGTGGACTGTCTCCTTGTGGACTGTCTCCTTGTGGACTGTCTCCTTGTGGACTGTCTCCTTGTGGACTGTCTCCTTGTGGACTGTCTCCTTGTGGACTGTCTCCTTGTGGACTGTCTCCTTGTGGACTGTCTCCTTGTGGACTGTCTCCTTGTGGACTGTCTCCTTGTGGACTGTCTCCTTGTGGACTGTCTCCTTGTGGACTGTCTCCTTGTGGACTGTCTCCTTGTGGACTGTCTCCTTGTGGACTGTCTCCTTGTGAACTGTCTGCTTGTGAACTGTCTCCTTGTGGACTGTCTCCTTGTGGACCCCGAGGAATTGTCTCCTTGAGGTGTTCCTTTAGTATTTCTGGAACTGCTTTTAAATGATTGATGACATCGCGATCAGAATTATTAGGTGGGATGCTGGCTTTAGGCCAAATGGGAACTCTTGTACCCACACCCTGCTGTTTCTTTGTTTAATAAAAGATGTTATTTTGCTTGGTATCTTTTCCTTTTCTCGTTTCTTTCCGTCCTTGGCATCTTCTTTCATAACAGCTCTAGCAAGTGTAAAACAAAATTCTTCGCTTTGGGTTTTAAAAAAAACATCGTTCTTGTGTGGCTCCACGTGCTCTCGGGCACAGTACGCCTTGCTTGAAATACGAGCTTTCCAAATTCCAGACTTTGTGAATGAGAAGGGGAATCACCTATAGAAGCAGCAGTTCCAGGGAAAAATGAATTGAGATTTGAAACCTGTTCAATGAAGATTTCATCCACAAATATCTCAAATAAAGTAAAAAGTAAAAAAGTCACCGAATCATAAGGGCACTTAAGTGGTGGGGCAAACATGTTCCACTTGTGGGGCAATGAAAGGGGCTGGCTGGTGCGGAATTTCCCCACCACTTTATATGTTAAAAAATCACTCACGGTGAGTGATTACCTTGGCAAGCAAAGAGGTGAAGGACAATTCACAGGTATGTACTTCAATCAAGATTATGGATATCCTCTGAGTTGCTTCCTTTCTTTGGTAAATAATATTATTTCCCGTGTCGAGTTCTTATCATTCTACCTAATTAAATTCCCAAAATATTGCAATATGGCAATTGTGGATGCATTTTGTAGAGTCGAAATTCTACCCAGTATAAGCTCTATATGTGGTCTACGTTTCTGGAAAAAGAATGAGATCAGCAACCTGACCTTCTCAATGCGTTGACTACCTGTAGATAATTGTGTTCGATGACTGTAAACCTATAACTGCTTTCATAAAAAACACATTGACATATGTTTATATTCTACTAGATGGTAGAATTAGCTTTGAATATTTGCAGGTTTTTTTTCAACACCCTGCCACTCACATTGCAAATATCTAATGATGTGAAAAGGGCACCAAACATTCCAACTTTGTGTAAATTCTTTGTGATTGACCAACTAATATGTTTTGTTGGTTGGCACATTTTGGCCTTGCTGTAACTGGATGCACCTGTAACGTAACTTCACTCTTCAATCAGATTATTTTAAGTATGATTCTTCAATTAAGTGCCAGTTATGTGTACAGTCATTTAAACCCCGCAAGACTCCTTGATTATGTCTTCTTACCTAAGTACATCTAAATAGAATTTTAAACTTTCCAAGATTGAAACACTTTTGATATCAGATACTAGCACAAAAACAGTGAAAAAATATCAAATTCCATTGTACTTGTATAATTTGATTTAAACTCTTGATTTAATTTGATTTAAATTTGATTTGCACAATTAAGCTACAACTTAAGCTATGACTGATTATCATGGTTTTCTAGACATACAAAGTTTCAATGCCAATCTCTATATTAATTTATACTTGCATTTCTTTGAATAAAATACATTTAAACTGCGAAGTGGGAAGTAAAACAAATTTCTGCAGGACAATGCTTATATTATAAGTGCCCTTTCAATGCTCAATAGATCAAATAAATTTTAAAGCTCTGTCTTTCCATTAAACTGACCCTCTACCATCTCTACTGATTTTAAATAAGTATTCTTCAAGGGGCCTACTACTGAGTTCAGTAAATTCAGGATTCATAAGACGTATTACTCCACAGAGTGCTACTGCATCAATCCAATTTATGAACCAGCAAGAACAGCAAAATAGAACCAATGATCTTTGTGTGTCTGTTACATAGCAAGGATATGCTATGTCATTTTGACAGTCTATGTAAGCAATATCAAAAATATGAATTTTTAGTGTTTCCTTAAATGAAATATGAAACATAGCACCACCTTGAAAAACTAGGGTATGCTGAAAAAAATTCACGATTGAATCTAGATCAGTGGACATTGTATAGTGACTGATTTGTCTACTTTTCATTGTCACACCATGTCATGCTGACACACCTTTTCTCACTCCTCAGCCTCACTCCTGAGCAGTTGAGACATGCAAGAGGTCTTTAAAAATTTACTTTTTGAAAGAGGATCTACAGGAAAACAAATAGTTTTTACCAAAGAAATAAATCTTATGCCATGTTGCATCAATAGTCTGAATGATCATAACTGCATTGTAAAGAAAGAATGCTACAAAGAAACATATGAGAACAACAAACAACAAGAGATCTTTTGCAGATGTGAGCACAGTTCAAATTATTAGTTGCTTTCAAAAAGGGAGAGTACCCTTTGCCTGATGCTTCTTTCAAAAATGTAAAAAAATAACAGTATTTAGTCAAACTTGTTTATACCTCGTATACGCGTAACCCTAGTATATCTTCTCTAAATTAGAAGGAAAGCAAACACCAAGAGCTTTCATTTAAAATCTGCATGGATCAGATTTTGTATAGGCAATATGGATTGTGGAAGTAGTTTTTAATTTAAACGTGATGTCTTTCAATTGTACAAACTAGAATATACTTGCCATAGTTAGGAGGCTTTAAGTCAGCGAAGGATTGTAACCCGTTATTTAAGTCGCTTTTCGAAGGCCAACACCTTCCTTTTAAAGATGTCCAATTTGGTTGAATGCAAGTTTTTATCTATTCGACACTTTTTACATTCGGGCAGCATTACTGAACATATCCAAGGTGAAGGTGATTTCACGCGACTTAGCAACTAGTGAGGCTTCTCAATTCCCTTTCTCAAGAAAATGGCGGGAAGCTTTCGAAAAAGACTGGATCGAGCATCCTATTGTTTTTCGCCTTTTACAAACTGCGGCCAGCCAATAAACTGGCGCGAGCACTTTGTTATTGTATTATGGCGGGAAAATTCAAGCATTTCGTAGCCAGGAACGCCACACGAAGCCGTGTCTGTACTTGAGGAATGGCGGCAGGCACGTGAAACTTAGATTAAATCACAAATCAAGATATTTGAATTTGCAATTTGTTCAAATGCTCATTTATAAACGTCATTTCAACTGAAATCAGTTAGAAATTGGCCGCCAATTTCACGAAAGAAGCCCAAAAAAGAAAAGCGAAGTCACATAGAAAACGTGAAGTCACATGAAGAAAGTGATGTGTTAGAAGCCGCAAAATATCAATTTTCCCCAGGCAATGTCATATGGACGTTTTCGTTTAGAATGCTATCACAATGTTAGAAAAAATCAAGAATGCTTCTTAAATAATTCCTCATAAATCTCAGAAAGATTTTCCTACAAAATATTTCGATACAGAATTCAATGGTCAAATCAATAATATTCAACAGTGTCTCTTACTACAAGCAGTTGCTGAAATATTTTAACGTTTGCAAAGCGAGGCGAGTGTTTAGGCCACAGAAAAATTGACTTCTTCGCCATAACAGCTGTACTAACCCTATATTCATATCCGATTTCACAGCTAATAACGATACTGAGAGCAAAATTATCTGTAAAAATGGTAAACACACTTACTTGCAATCATATTATTCTTTGAATTTCATTCTGTTCTGCATCCTAGAGAATTATCATCCAAATGATGCAGAGATGCAGGCGTGGACGAAGGTGTACCCTAACGGACATACTGAAATGGCCTCTCTTTGAATCCGAGGTATAAAAAAGGCGCGAAACCGAACTGAAGAACTCACGTGCATTACATGGGATTGCTTATCAAATTCATCAGAATTGTATTAGAATCATCTGAAAAGAAAAGTACAATTGTATAATTGGCCATTGTACAATTTGACAACGGGGACCGCGATGTAGCATACAATATGCAACCAGTGGCGATTCTATCCTATGGGAACTCAGAACGATAAAGGAAGAGCGAGCGGCAAATAAGAACGCACTCTTACGTAAGCATGTTCTATAAATCAAATAAACTAAAAGCTCCCGATTAAATCCACTGGGGCTCCTGGTCCCTAGAAAAGGTGAAAACCTTCCGTGTGTCTTAAAGGATCACGATCGCTCATAATAGTTTAGGGGATGTAGATTCTTCCTTTGGTATTGTTCTGCGGTTAGTCTGTACACCACGGCTGCAATTGCATCCCAGTTACATCGTCACTTCGAATGCTGTAAAAGGCGCTTCTCAAAGGGCAACTAGTGGTTTTGCTTGAGCCACAGTGACTTACAAAGGCTGCTTGGATATGCTTACTGGTATCTCATACAGAAAGTAATAAGCCAGTGAAAGATTCGAATTTCACAAGAAGCCTTTCTGAGTCTTCATAATGCCATCTCGGCAACATGACATGCCCTAATGAGTTGGTAAAGGTTCTTTGGAATATCCAAACTTTATTCCTAACAAAAGTTGAACAATTAGGCCAAGCCAACCAACCTGGATAACAGTGATGTTTACAGACAAAGGAGGATCAACATAATTGAGTACAACGCGAACAAAATTTTTGAAATTAGCCTTAAAGAATGGCTAAAAATGCATCTCCTAGACTTGAAATTAACAATTATTTTACCGCTCAGAAAAGAAAATGCGACGATTCTCAAAAGCATTGATTATGATATTTAGGAAAACTTTGGAAGGTGAGATATCTTGCTAAAATTCATATGACAGACGCTGGGGAAAGAAAGAAAGAAAGGAAGAAAGGGTGACGATTAACCACCCGGTTGACTCCTCTCCTGTTTTATAAACGCCTTCTTTTACAGGATCTCAAAAAATATGCTCTAATCTTACAACTGTCTAATTAATATGCCTCCATCCAAGGGCCTTTTCTTGAGTTTCACGAAGCAAAGACCCTTCCATCATGTTGCTCAAGCTCAAGCATCATTCTAGTGGTCATCTGTTTTCATTTAAAATTTTATCCATCTCATTCATGGGACCTATACGTTTAGGTTTATATCCAAATCTCTAGTTCATAACTATGAGCCGTTTTTTATGAAGATGAGAGATTATTTTACAGAAGGATTTATTTCCTTTAAATAATTTGTCTTGGTAAAAAAAGTAAACATAAAGTGAACAGAGAAAAACAGCAAATCAAAACAAATAAAATTGTGCTTTAGTTGTTTAAGTCACTAAAACAATTTTCGCTCACATTTTTAATTAACAAAGCTTTCTGTGCAAACATATGGAATTTGTCGTAAAGCATTAACATGTCTCCCAAATCAACTTTTCAGAAAGGTTACTTGGCCGTACTGCCCCCATGAATTCAGCGCCCATGCTCCTATAGCTACTTCTATTAAGTGATTTTCACGTCTCTAATGAAAAAATTCTGAATGCCATAAGATCACAAAATCAGTTGGCCGTCGGAAACTCCTTGTAATTCACGACCTCTCAGAGCAAATATGTATTTGTGCCTAATCACACAATCGTCAGTCACCCTCTTAGCTGAAAGTCTCACAATACGAATAGCAGAGATGGTCTTTCCGTTTGGTAATGCAAGATGGTTTTTCAAGCAAGTTATTGAAGTCTTTTGGCTTCCATTCTGAAAAAAGCAGGCGTACTTGAAGCGTAGACCTTTCCTCCGGCAAATTCACAAGGCATATCATAAGATATCCACTAGATGTCTTCTAACTATAATGGTAAAGAAGTACAACGGATATTTATCTGACGAAAGCTCGGTGTATTGAAAAGAATTGATAAAAGGTCAGTTGAAAGAAAGTCTAGTTATCACATTTTATGAAAACAATTCACAAAGCTATAGGCAAATTTCAATAGAAGAGCAAGCCCAGGTAGAATTCTTTTTGGTGGTAAAATAAATATCAGTACAACTCTTGGTGCTTAAAAGATAGTTCTCACTATGATTTCAAGGTAACTGTCACACTTAAAGTTAGTTGGAATAACTCATCGATCATCAGCTTCCGGTCGCAGGGGCAATCAAGTTCTCCTCGTAGATATTTGATTTGCATAAAAGTGCATATTTTTCTACCTTTCTATCAAGACGTTTGGATGGTATATTTATAAAATGTATTCTAGTCACAACTTTCGTGGTAAGCACTGGGAAACCCTGGGAATAGAATGGAAACAAGGCAGCACTGCTTACCTTTTGGTTGCAACCAGGATGAGGTATGCACATTGGTAGAGGGTTATTTCTCTTGAAGGGTGTAATTTGATTCCTGTAATTGATCGTGTTATGCCTCTTCTAATGAACAGACTTTCTCATTTCTGTCTCAGCTGTTTTCCATTCACAACCATGCGAAAGAATATTTGCTAGAATTTGAAACAATAGGTTAGATGCAAGATAAGTTGGGTTTTACCAAGATGGAAGAGGAATATACGAATAGACTGAGCAATCGAAAGTTGGGGCGAGGCTCTTCCTGGTTCTACACCTTTGTCCAGCACATGAAAAAATGATACTAGATCAACTACAAATACCAGACTTGAAAGTGTTCTGTGGGGACTTAAGAATTCATAACATAAACGATCTAAAAATTGGTGGCATTCATACCTTGGAAAGGTCATCAAATCAGAGATTGATCGTGAAAGTAGTTGATGATTACACCAAAATTCTAGTTTCATAAATTATTTTAACATACAATCTTGTGCAATCGAATTCTTGTTAGCTAATCCTGTAAGTTTCAACTTGTACGAACTCGCTTTCCTTTTCGCAAGCTTTCCTTCTGCACTTTGTACGCGTTCCTTTAGCCGTTCTCACTGCTCTTTTACGTACATTGCTCAGGACTGTAGCATGTCTTGCTTCGCGATTCACGAAACTAAGCCCTAAACATCGGAAGACGGAGGTGATTAAAAAAAAAAAAAAAAATCTAAATTACATGAAAGGCGTTTGTAGACGCCCAAATACCCAAGTGAAGAATGAAGAAGTGTGGAACACTGAGCGCATGAGATACCTGCAACTTTATTAATGATAGGGGCCTAGTAAGCGAACAACGAAACAAATTGCTTGGCTTACCGTTCTTTCAGGTTAGAAGATGTTGTAAATCGTCCTGAAAAGCCTCAGCATCCCTTTCAAACCGCCGTCCTGAGTCCCCAACTATGCTCAAATGGAAGAGAGGGAATCCTTAGCCACGGAAGACAGAGGGCGCATAAGGCAAATCAAATATAACCACTAACACTAGGTGTAGTCGCTCCTAATCATTGGTTGATTCGTAACAATCGCTCTACCCGTGGATATCTCGTCGAGATATGCCTATTCAATGCTGCTGCGTATGTAGCCCACGAGCTGAGGTCATACTAGAGCGTTGAACGGAGGACTGTCATCACAAATAACACAATAACCTAAGGCACCTGAAACGACGTTTCTCATCGCCCCTATGCCCCACTTCAAGGCGATGAATGGCGATGGAACACCGTCATGCGAAACAGGTAGGAAACAAACTACCCATGTTACCAATTATACTTATCACTATGAGATATGTAGTTGCTCCAAATTATTGGTTTAACTTGCAAAAACTCTCCCATTTGGTATCGCATAACCGTCCTACGATACCTATTCAATGTTCTTGTGTACTGACCAGGGGCCATAGTCGGTACTAAACAATGAACTGGGAATTGTGATTACAAAAACACAACAACCTAAGGCACCTGAAACGACGTTTCTCATCGCCCCTATGCCCCACTTCAAGGCGATGAATGGTGATAGAACACCGTCATGCGAAACAGGTAGGAAACAAACTACCCAAGTTACCAATTATACTTATCACTATGAGACATGTAGCTGCTCCAAATTATTGGTTTAACTTGCAAAAACTCTCCCATTTGGTATCGCATAACCGTCCTACGATACCTATTCAATGTTCTTGTGTACTGACCGAGGCCATAGTCGGTACTAAACAATGAATTTGGATTGTGATTACAAAAACACAACAACCTAAGGCACCTGAAACGACGTTTCTCATCGCCCCTATGCCCCACTTCAAGGCGATGAATGGTGATAGAACACCGTCATGCGAAACAGGTAGGAAACAAACTACCCAAGTTACCAATTATACTTATCACTATGAGACATGTAGCTGCTCCAAATTATTGGTTTAACTTGCAAAAACTCTCCCATTTGGTATCGCATAACCGTCCTACGATACCTATTCAATGTTCTTGTGTACTGACCAAGGGGCCATAGTCGGTACTAAACAATGAATTTAGGATTGTGATTACAAAAACACAACAACCTAAGGCACCTGAAACGACGTTTCTCATCGCCCCTATGCCCCACTTCAAGGCGATGAATGGTGATAGAACACCGTCATGCGAAACAGGTAGGAAACAAACTACCCAAGTTACCAATTATACTTATCACTATGAGACATGTAGCTGCTCCAAATTATTGGTTTAACTTGCAAAAACTCTCCCATTTGGTATCGCATAACCGTCCTACGATACCTATTCAATGTTCTTGTGTACTGACCGAGGGGCCATAGTCGGTACTAAACAATGAATTGGATTGTGATTACAAAAACACAACAACCTAAGGCACCTGAAACGACGTTTCTCATCGCCCCTATGCCCCACTTCAAGGCGATGAATGGTGATAGAACACCGTCATGCGAAACAGGTAGGAAACAAACTACCCAAGTTACCAATTATACTTATCACTATGAGACATGTAGCTGCTCCAAATTATTGGTTTAACTTGCAAAAACTCTCCCATTTGGTATCGCATAACCGTCCTACGATACCTATTCAATGTTCTTGTGTACTGACCAAGGGGCCATAGTCGGTACTAAACAATGAATTTAGGATTGTGATTACAAAAACACAACAACCTAAGGCACCTGAAACGACGTTTCTCATCGCCCCTATGCCCCACTTCAAGGCGATGAATGGTGATGAACACCGTCATGCGAAACAGGTAGGAAACAAACTACCCAAGTTACCAATTATACTTATCACTATGAGACATGTAGCTGCTCCAAATTATTGGTTTAACTTGCAAAAACTCTCCCATTTGGTATCGCATAACCGTCCTACGATACCTATTCAATGTTCTTGTGTACTGACCAGGGCCATAGTCGGTACTAAACAATGAATTTAGGATTGTGATTACAAAAACACAACAACCTAAGGCACCTGAAACGACGTTTCTCATCGCCCCTATGCCCCACTTCAAGGCGATGAATGGGATGAACACCGTCATGCGAAACAGGTAGGAAACAAACTACCCAAGTTACCAATTATACTTATCACTATGAGACATGTAGTTGCTCCAAATTATTGGTTTAACTTGCAAAAACTCTCCCATTTGGTATCGCATAACCGTCCTACGATACCTATTCAATGTTCTTGTGTACTGACCAAGGGGCCATAGTCGGTACTAAACAATGAATTTAGGATTGTGATTACAAAAACACAACAACCTAAGGCACCTGAAACGACGTTTCTCATCGCCCCTATGCCCCACTTCAAGGCGATGAATGGTGATAGAACACCGTCATGCGAAACAGGTAGGAAACAAACTACCCAAGTTACCAATTATACTTATCACTATGAGACATGTAGTTGCTCCAAATTATTGGTTTAACTTGCAAAAACTCTCCCATTTGGTATCGCATAACCGTCCTACGATACCTATTCAATGTTCTTGTGTACTGACCGAGGATGCACTGTCGGTACTAAACAATGAATTTAGGATTGTGATTACAAAAACACAACAACCTAAGGCACCTGAAACGACGTTTCTCATCGCCCCTATGCCCCACTTCAAGGCGATGAATGGTGATAGAACACCGTCATGCGAAACAGGTAGGAAACAAACTACCCAAGTTACCAATTATACTTATCACTATGAGACATGTAGTTGCTCCAAATTATTGGTTTAACTTGCAAAACTCTCCATTTGTATCGCATAACCGTCCTACGATACCTATTCAATGTTCTTGTGTACTGACCGAGGGCATGTCGGTACTAAACAATGAATTTAGGATTGTGATTACAAAAACACAACAACCTAAGGCACCTGAAACGACGTTTCTCATCGCCCCTATGCCCCACTTCAAGGCGATGAATGGTGATAGAACACCGTCATGCGAAACAGGTAGGAAACAAACTACCCAAGTTACCAATTATACTCATCACTATGAGACATGTAGCTGCTCCAAATTATTGGTTTAACTTGCAAAAACTCTCCCATTTGGTATCGCATAACCGTCCTACGATACCTATTCAATGTTCTTGTGTACTGACCGAGGATGCACTGTCGGTACTAAACAATGAACTGGATTGTGATTACAAAAACACAACAACCTAAGGCACCTGAAACGACGTTTCTCATCGCCCCTATGCCCCACTTCAAGGCGATGAATGGTGATAGAACACCGTCATGCGAAACAGGTAGGAAACAAACTACCCAAGTTACCAATTATACTTATCACTATGAGACATGTAGTGCTCCAAATTATGGTTTAACTTGCAAAAACTCTCCCATTTGTATCGCATAACCGTCCTACGATACCTATTCAATGTTCTTGTGTACTGACGAAGGGCCATAGTCGGTACTAAACAATGAACTGGATTGTGATTACAAAAACACAACAACCTAAGGCACCTGAAACGATGTTTCTCATCGCCCCTATGCCCCACTTCAAGGCGATGAATAGTGATGAACACCGTCATGCGAAACAGGTAGGAAACAAACTACCCAAGTTACCAACTGTACTTATCACTATGAGACATGTAGTTGCTCCAAATTATTGGTTTAGCTTGCAAAAACTCTCCCATTTGGTATCGCATAACCGTCCTACGATACCTATTCAATGTTCTTGTGTACTGACCAAAGGCCATAGTCGGTACTAAACAATGAATTTAGGATTGTGATTACAAAAACACAACAACCTAAGGCACCTGAAACGACGTTTCTCATCGCCCCTATGCCCACTTCAAGGCGATGAATGGCGATGGAACACCGTCATGCGAAACAGGTAGGAAACAACTACCCAAGTTACCAATTATACTTATCACTATGAGACATGTAGCTGCTCCAAATTATTGTTTAACTTGCAAAAACTCTCCATTTGTATCGCATAACCGTCCTACGATACCTATTCAATGTTCTTGTGTACTGACCAAGGGGCCATAGTCCGTACTAAAATGAATTTAGGATTGTGATTACAAAAACACAACAACCTAAGGCACCTGAAACGACGTTTCTCATCGCCCCTATGCCCCACTTCAAGGCGATGAATGGTGATAGAACACCGTCATGCGAAACAGGTAGGAAACAAACTACCCAAGTTACCAATTATACTTATCACATGAGACATGTAGCTGCTCCAAATTATTGGTTTAACTTGCAAAAACTCTCCCATTTGGTATCGCATAACCGTCCTACGATACCTATTCAATGTTCTTGTGTACTGACCGAGGATGCACTGTCGGTACTAAACAATGAATTTAGGATTGTGATTACAAAAACACAACAACCTAAGGCACCTGAAACGACGTTTCTCACCGCCCCTATGCCCCACTTCAAGGCGATGAATAGTGATAGAACACCGTCATGCGAAACAGGTAGGAAACAAACTACCCAATTACCAATTATACTTATCACTATGAGACATGTAGTTGCTCCAAATTATTGGTTTAACTTGCAAAATCTCTCCAATTTCGTATCGCATAACCGTCCTACGATACCTATTCAATGTTCTTGTGTACTGACCGAGGATGCACTGTCGGCTGTCGTACTAAACAATGAACGGGGATTGTGATTACAAAAACACAACAACCTAAGGCACCTGAAACGACGTTTCTCATCGCCCTATGCCCCACTTCAAGGCGATGAATGGTGATGGAACACCGTCATGCGAAACAGGTAGGAAACAAACTACCCACGTTAATACTCATAATAAGCAAAACAACAATATAAAAAAACAAAAGCGCGCTAAGTGAGCAAAACACTCACTGCTTTTTCCAGATGAAAATCATCCATTTCCGTCCCTTGTAGTCCATCCTCTCCATCCGCCAACTGAACTAAAGCGAAAGAACAGGTGATTAAGATCGATAAGAGGGATGCTATATAGGGAAATATTTTCTGCTTACTGTTTTTCGATTTATTTGTTGATGTTCATCCTTAAGACTTGTCCTGATGCCTATAAACTGTGTTCAGACAGGACGGGCAATCGTCAGTAATTATCACTGAACACAGAACCATAATTGCAAACAGGACAAGACTTAGGCAGCCTGAAACTGTGCTAATCAATCGCCCTTTTCCCTTTCAAACAATAAATCGTGTGATATTACTGGCCCTGACAAGTCATTTGTAAATAACGAAGCCCATCAATTATTCCAGTTTTGCAATTGCTTCTTAATTAGATGAGTACTAGAGGCTTTTCCGAATGTTTTCCGAAAACAGGCCGTTAATTTTCTTCCTTGTTCATTTATCTACTTGCCTTTCTGTTGTCCCTTGCCCTTGGTCGCCCAAATCATTTTTTTTGGTTTGTTAAATTTTGTTGGTAAAACTCACGTTCTTTGGAGAGAACTGTCGCCTACATTTATGCTGGTAGTCCCTTTTCTCAGCGGAGGGCAACAATTATAGCTATGCAGTGAAGGGCATTTTTTAAAAATTTTTCACTGGTGGGGCATTTGAGAAAAGGGCATACAGATAAAGGTAGAATTTACAAATAAACAGGCTTTCAAAAATATTCTTAAAACATTGCTATAGACCATAGAACAAAATCACTGATCGCTAGTTTATAACTAAAAGTGTCCATCTTTTCTGAAAAATTTCTTCACAAATTGACGTCTGCTATAAGTTTCAAAGTCTGGTTCTCGGTTTCTTCGTTCTTTTGTAGCAAGAAAATGAGTAACAGCAGCTCTTGGGTCGTAATGAGCAGTTCTAATGCCATTCAACGCAATGAATAAGCGAGTATTAATTGTATCATCTGTCATTGATACTCTTGCATCACTGGCCATGATATTGTGATGCGAAACAATGCGTTCTGTTTGCATCGAATGTGGTGATAGACTCATAATAGCAGCAAATATTTTGTGCACAATTCCAGTCGTTATTGCTACTAACTTGCGCAAACGAACTGAGAGATTTGAACCGATAACATTGGGAGAAATTCTACATCTTTGATTCTACTCTATTGCTCGCAACTGTCATCAGCAAAGTTACCCTCATTGCCAGGGAAAAGGCGTTTTACGAAGGAAATACCTGCTTTTATAAAAACAGACAGTGAATTTGTGTTCAAAAGTTGCCTTATATCTTCTAATATTTTTTCCTGTTCTGTATGCAGGCGTCTTTCAAGAAATTCTGATGCAGCTTGAACCACTTCAGTGCGAATTGCGAGGGAATTTCTTCTGTTTGTTGTTACAAAGTTGTTATGACAATTCTTTGTGGTTCAGTAAGATGTTCTATGTCATTCTTCCAAAATTATTCTCGCTTTCCTGGGGAGGTAAGACTTCCATGAGTTGAAATCTCCTCAATGCTGCATCACGGAATGTAAGGATGTCAGTGATAAGAAGGCTATCTCGCTGAAAATGTTTTTGCAAAACTGTTAAGATTTCCAGGATGTCACCCATGAGAGATGTAAGCCAAATGTGCTTTTCGTCCCAAGTCTTCAAAAAACCACTTGCCTCTGCCTTTTCGTTACGGTCCCCATTTACTTTTAGTTCATTCCACACTTCCTTACACAAGTATGGCCTCAACGAGTTGGAGAAAGTGCTCTGCAAACCTCACTTCATGTTGTCTCGGAAATTGTTTTGCATCTTGCTTCACTTGTTTTAGAATTTTTGTTTTCACTGTTGACGTACGAAAGTACTTCGCGACTCCAGTGAGCGAAGCTTTCCATATTTTTAACCCCGGCACTGTTTGAATTATAGACTCAACTGCAAGGTCAGAACGATGGCGCAACAACAGAATGTGAGAATATTTATGTTCCATTGATCACTTAGACGCTTCCAGGTCCTGAATTGCACCCAGTATTCGCAGCTTTTCCATCTGTGGGTATACTCATTAACTTCTCATCTACCTCGCATACTCTCAAAGCTTCGTTAACTGCCTGCAATAAGCCCAGAGAGCCTCTTTCTTGGGGAGAATGCATGATCATGAACTTTGTGTTGTATTCACCATTTGGCATAACGATACGACAGCTTACAAATTTGTGGTCCCGCATATGTTGCTTACGCTCCCGTCAATCTGTATACTGAAAGCAACACACTGGTCGTACATTTCCTTTGTTTTTTTGCTCAACTACATAGATTGCTGACAACATCTCTCGGTAGTAGACCGGATCTTTGTAATGCAAGTCTGCGTTAGCTGGGACAAAATCTGCAGGACAGCATCGGGTCCTTCATCAGTGACGAGGGCAACAAGTCTTTCGGCAGCAATTTTTGCCAGTGATCGAGCTGGCCAGGAATGAGCGGAAATTGTTTCCAGAAGACAATCATTGTAGACATGGTAGCCAAGTTTATTGAAAAGCGTACCACATCTGGTTTTTGTTTTGTTAAACATCTCAACGATGGATGCTTGAAATTTTTCTCTTCCCAAGCAGATTCCAGTTGTTGTTGATTTTTTGCTGCTTTATGTATTGAAGATTGTAGGTGGTCTACAATCAATTGAGTCTGTCCTCCCCATCTGCTCTAACTTCTTGTGCAATAGCAACTGACCCATTCTTAGAAAGCTTTTTCGCTTCGTCTTCGCGCTCATTGCATACTTTGCAACGTAGATGTATGCGTTTTCTTCCATTTCTTACAGCTTCAAATTCCTGTGCAATAATGCCTGTGAAACTCAGCTTAATTTCATGATAATAATGACTTGAGACACCATTTGTAGAATTATCAATTTTCTGCTCTTCGTAATTTTTATCCAGAGCAGCAACCTCTTTTGTACTTCTTTTTGTGGACTGTCTCCTTGTGGACTGTCTCCTTGTGGACTGTCTCCTTGTGGACTGTCTCCTTGTGGACTGTCTCCTTGTGGACTGTCTCCTTGTGGACTGTCTCCTTGTGGACTGTCTCCTTGTGGACTGTCTCCTTGTGGACCCGAGGAATTGTCTCCTTGAGGTGTTCCTTTAGTATTTCTGGAACTGCTTTTAAATGATTGATGACATCGCGATCAGAATTATTAGGTGGGATGCTGGCTTTAGGCCAAATGGGAACTCTTGTACCCACACCCTGCTGTTTCTTTGTTTAATAAAAGATGTTATTTTGCTTGGTATCTTTTCCTTTTCTCGTTTCTTTCCGTCCTTGGCATCTTCTTTCATAACAGCTCTAGCAAGTGTAAAACAAAATTCTTCGCTTTGGGTTTTAAAAAAAACATCGTTCTTGTGTGGCTCCACGTGCTCTCGGGCACAGTACGCCTTGCTTGAAATACGAGCTTTCCAAATTCCAGACTTTGTGAATGAGAAGGGGAATCACCTATAGAAGCAGCAGTTCCAGGGAAAAATGGATTGAGATTTGAAACCTGTTCAATGAAGATTTCATCCACAAATATCTCAAATAAAGTAAAAAGTAAAAAAGTCACCGAATCATAAGGGCTATTAAGTGGTGGGGCAAACATGTTCCACTTGTGGGGCAATGAAAGGGGCTGGCTGGTGGGGAATTTCCCCACCACTTTATATGTTAAAAAATCACTCACGGTGAGTGATTACCTTGGCAAGCAAAGAGGTGAAGGACAATTCACAGGTATGTACTTCAATCAAGATTATGGATATCCTCTGAGTTGCTTCCTTTCTTTGGTAAATAATATTATTTCCCGTGTCGAGTTCTTATCATTCTACCTAATTAAATTCCCAAAATATTGCAATATGGCAATTTTGGATGCATTTTGTAGAGTCGAAATTCTACCCAGTATAAGCTCTATATGTGGTCTACGTTTCTGGAAAAAGAATGAGATCAGCAACCTGACCTTCTCAATGCGTTGACTACCTGTAGATAATTGTGTTCGATGACTGTAAACCTATAACTGCTTTCATAAAAAACACATTGACATATGTTTATATTCTACTAGATGGTAGAATTAGCTTTGAATATTTGCAGGTTTTTTTTTCAACACCCTGCCACTCACATTGCAAATATCTAATGATGTGAAAAGGGCACCAAACATTCCAACTTTGTGTAAATTCTTTGTGATTGACCAACTAATATGTTTTGTTGGTTGGCACATTTTGGCCTTGCTGTAACTGGATGCACCTGTAACGTAACTTCACTCTTCAATCAGATTATTTTAAGTATGATTCTTCAATTAAGTGCCAGTTATGTGTACAGTCATTTAAACCCCGCAAGACTCCTTGATTATGTCTTCTTACCTAAGTACATCTAAATAGAATTTTAAACTTTCCAAGATTGAAACACTTTTGATATCAGATACTAGCACAAAAACAATGAAAAAATATCAAATTCCATTGTACTTGTATAATTTGATTTAAACTCTTGATTTAATTTGATTTAAATTTGATTTGCACAATTAAGCTACAACTTAAGCCATGACTGATTATCATGGTTTTCTAGACATACAAAGTTTCAATGCCAATCTCTATATTAATTTATACTTGCATTTCTTTGAATAAAATACATTTAAACTGCGAAGTGGGAAGTAAAACAAATTTCTGCAGGACAATGCTTATATTATAAGTGCCCTTTCAATGCTCAATAGATCAAATAAATTTTAAAGCTCTGTCTTTCCATTAAACTGACCCTCTACCATCTCTACTGATTTTAAATAAGTATTCTTCAAGGGGCCTACTACTGAGTTCAGTAAATTCAGGATTCATAAGACGTATTACTCCACAGAGTGCTACTGCATCAATCCAATTTATGAACCAGCAAGAACAGCAAAATAGAACCAATGATCTTTGTGTGTCTGTTACATAGCAAGGATATGCTATGTCATTTTAACAGTCTATGTAAGCAATATCAAAAATATGAATTTTTAGTGTTTCCTTAAATGAAATATGAAACATAGCACCACCTTGAAAAACTAGGGTATGCTGAAAAAAATTCACGATTGAATCTAGATCAGTGGACATTGTATAGTGACTGATTTGTCTACTTTTCATTGTCACACCATGTCATGCTGACACACCTTTTCTCACTCCTCAGCCTCACTCCTGAGCAGTTGAGACATGCAAGAGGTCTTTAAAAATTTACTTTTTGAAAGAGGATCTACAGGAAAACAAATAGTTTTTACCAAAGAAATAAATCTTATGCCATGTTGCATCAATAGTCTGAATGATCATAACTGCATTGTAAAGAAAGAATGCTACAAAGAAACATATGAGAACAACAAACAACAAGAGATCTTTTGCAGATGTGAGCACAGTTCAAATTATTAGTTGCTTTCAAAAAGGGAGAGTACCCTTTGCCTGATGCTTCTTTCAAAAATGTAAAAAAATAACAGTATTTAGTCAAACTTGTTTATACCTCGTATACGCGTAACCCTAGTATATCTTCTCTAAATTAGAAGGAAAGCAAACACCAAGAGCTTTCATTTAAAATCTGCATGGATCAGATTTTGTATAGGCAATATGGATTGTGGAAGTAGTTTTTTAATTTAAACGTGATGTCTTTCAATTGTACAAACTAGAATATACTTGCCATAGTTAGGGGCTTTAAGTCAGCGAAGGATTGTAACCCGTTATTTAAGTCGCTTTTCGAAGGCCAACACCTTCCTTTTAAAGATGTCCAATTTGGTTGAATGCAAGTTTTTATCTATTCGACACTTTTTACATTCGGGCAGCATTACTGAACATATCCAAGGTGAAGGTGATTTCACGCGACTTAGCAACTAGTGAGGCTTCTCAATTCCCTTTCTCAAGAAAATGGCGGGAAGCTTTCGAAAAAGACTGGATCGAGCATCCTATTGTTTTTCGCCTTTTACAAACTGCGGCCAGCCAATAAACTGGCGCGAGCACTTTGTTATTGTATTATGGCGGGAAAATTCAAGCATTTCGTAGCCAGGAACGCCACACGAAGCCGTGTCTGTACTTGAGGAATGGCGGCAGGCACGTGAAACTTAGATTAAATCACAAATCAAGATATTTGAATTTGCAATTTGTTCAAATGCTCATTTATAAACGTCATTTCAACTGAAATCAGTTAGAAATTGGCCGCCAATTTCACGAAAGAAGCCCAAAAAAGAAAAGCGAAGTCACATAGAAAACGTGAAGTCACATGAAGAAAGTGATGTGTTAGAAGCCGCAAAATATCAATTTTCCCCAGGCAATGTCATATGGACGTTTTCGTTTAGAATGCTATCACAATGTTAGAAAAAATCAAGAATGCTTCTTAAATAATTCCTCATAAATCTCAGAAAGATTTTCCTACAAAATATTTCGATACAGAATTCAATGGTCAAATCAATAATATTCAACAGTGTCTCTTACTACAAGCAGTTGCTGAAATATTTTAACGTTTGCAAAGCGAGGCGAGTGTTTAGGCCACAGAAAAATTGACTTCTTCGCCATAACAGCTGTACTAACCCTATATTCATATCCGATTTCACAGCTAATAACGATACTGAGAGCAAAATTATCTGTAAAAATGGTAAACACACTTACTTGCAATCATATTATTCTTTGAATTTCATTCTGTTCTGCATCCTAGAGAATTATCATCCAAATGATGCAGAGATGCAGGCGTGGACGAAGGTGTACCCTAACGGACATACTGAAATGGCCTCTCTTTGAATCCGAGGTATAAAAAAGGCGCGAAACCGAACTGAAGAACTCACGTGCATTACATGGGATTGCTTATCAAATTCATCAGAATTGTATTAGAATCATCTGAAAAGAAAAGTACAATTGTATAATTGGCCATTGTACAATTTGACAACGGGGACCGCGATGTAGCATACAATATGCAACCAGTGGCGATTCTATCCTATGGGAACTCAGAACGATAAAGGAAGAGCGAGCGGCAAATAAGAACGCACTCTTACGTAAGCATGTTCTATAAATCAAATAAACTAAAAGCTCCCGATTAAATCCACTGGGGCTCCTGGTCCCTAGAAAAGGTGAAAACCTTCCGTGTGTCTTAAAGGATCACGATCGCTCATAATAGTTTAGGGGATGTAGATTCTTCCTTTGTATTGTTCTGCGGTTAGTCTGTACACCACGGCTGCAATTGCATCCCAGTTACATCGTCACTTCGAATGCTGTAAAAGGCGCTTCTCAAAGGGCAACTAGTGGTTTTGCTTGAGCCACAGTGACTTACAAAGGCTGCTTGGATATGCTTACTGGTATCTCATACAGAAAGTAATAAGCCAGTGAAAGATTCGAATTTCACAAGAAGCCTTTCTGAGTCTTCATAATGCCATCTCGGCAACATGACATGCCCTAATGAGTTGGTAAAGGTTCTTTGGAATATCCAAACTTTATTCCTAACAAAAGTTGAACAATTAGGCCAAGCCAACCAACCTGGATAACAGTGATGTTTACAGACAAAGGAGGATCAACATAATTGAGTACAACGCGAACAAAATTTTTGAAATTAGCCTTAAAGAATGGCTAAAAATGCATCTCCTAGACTTGAAATTAACAATTATTT
This sequence comes from Nemopilema nomurai, assembly GCA_003864495.1. NCBI lineage: Eukaryota > Metazoa > Cnidaria > Scyphozoa > Rhizostomeae > Rhizostomatidae > Nemopilema > Nemopilema nomurai. The sequence goes on along the minus strand of ML133471.1, from coordinate 2,806,420 downwards.
TACCGCTCAGAAAAGAAAATGCGACGATTCTCAAAAGCATTGATTATGATATTTAGGAAAACTTTGGAAGGTGAGATATCTTGCTAAAATTCATATGACAGACGCTGGGGAAAGAAAGAAAGAAAGGAAGAAAGGGTGACGATTAACCACCCGGTTGACTCCTCTCCTGTTTTATAAACGCCTTCTTTTACAGGATCTCAAAAAATATGCTCTAATCTTACAACTGTCTAATTAATATGCCTCCATCCAAGGGCCTTTTCTTGAGTTTCACGAAGCAAAGACCCTTCCATCATGTTGCTCAAGCTCAAGCATCATTCTAGTGGTCATCTGTTTTCATTTAAAATTTTATCCATCTCATTCATGGGACCTATACGTTTAGGTTTATATCCAAATCTCTAGTTCATAACTATGAGCCGTTTTTTATGAAGATGAGAGATTATTTTACAGAAGGATTTATTTCCTTTAAATAATTTGTCTTGGTAAAAAAAGTAAACATAAAGTGAACAGAGAAAAACAGCAAATCAAAACAAATAAAATTGTGCTTTAGTTGTTTAAGTCACTAAAACAATTTTCGCTCACATTTTTAATTAACAAAGCTTTCTGTGCAAACATATGGAATTTGTCGTAAAGCATTAACATGTCTCCCAAATCAACTTTTCAGAAAGGTTACTTGGCCGTACTGCCCCCATGAATTCAGCGCCCATGCTCCTATAGCTACTTCTATTAAGTGATTTTCACGTCTCTAATGAAAAAATTCTGAATGCCATAAGATCACAAAATCAGTTGGCCGTCGGAAACTCCTTGTAATTCACGACCTCTCAGAGCAAATATGTATTTGTGCCTAATCACACAATCGTCAGTCACCCTCTTAGCTGAAAGTCTCACAATACGAATAGCAGAGATGGTCTTTCCGTTTGGTAATGCAAGATGGTTTTTCAAGCAAGTTATTGAAGTCTTTTGGCTTCCATTCTGAAAAAAGCAGGCGTACTTGAAGCGTAGACCTTTCCTCCGGCAAATTCACAAGGCATATCATAAGATATCCACTAGATGTCTTCTAACTATAATGGTAAAGAAGTACAACGGATATTTATCTGACGAAAGCTCGGTGTATTGAAAAGAATTGATAAAAGGTCAGTTGAAAGAAAGTCTAGTTATCACATTTTATGAAAACAATTCACAAAGCTATAGGCAAATTTCAATAGAAGAGCAAGCCCAGGTAGAATTCTTTTTGGTGGTAAAATAAATATCAGTACAACTCTTGGTGCTTAAAAGATAGTTCTCACTATGATTTCAAGGTAACTGTCACACTTAAAGTTAGTTGGAATAACTCATCGATCATCAGCTTCCGGTCGCAGGGGCAATCAAGTTCTCCTCGTAGATATTTGATTTGCATAAAAGTGCATATTTTTCTACCTTTCTATCAAGACGTTTGGATGGTATATTTATAAAATGTATTCTAGTCACAACTTTCGTGGTAAGCACTGGGAAACCCTGGGAATAGAATGGAAACAAGGCAGCACTGCTTACCTTTTGGTTGCAACCAGGATGAGGTATGCACATTGGTAGAGGGTTATTTCTCTTGAAGGGTGTAATTTGATTCCTGTAATTGATCGTGTTATGCCTCTTCTAATGAACAGACTTTCTCATTTCTGTCTCAGCTGTTTTCCATTCACAACCATGCGAAAGAATATTTGCTAGAATTTGAAACAATAGGTTAGATGCAAGATAAGTTGGGTTTTACCAAGATGGAAGAGGAATATACGAATAGACTGAGCAATCGAAAGTTGGGGCGAGGCTCTTCCTGGTTCTACACCTTTGTCCAGCACATGAAAAAATGATACTAGATCAACTACAAATACCAGACTTGAAAGTGTTCTGTGGGGACTTAAGAATTCATAATATAAACGATCTAAAAATTGGTGGCATTCATACCTTGGAAAGGTCATCAAATCAGAGATTGATCGTGAAAGTAGTTGATGATTACACCAAAATTCTAGTTTCATAAATTATTTTAACATACAATCTTGTGCAATCGAATTCTTGTTAGCTAATCCTGTAAGTTTCAACTTGTACGAACTCGCTTTCCTTTTCGCAAGCTTTCCTTCTGCACTTTGTACGCGTTCCTTTAGCCGTTCTCACTGCTCTTTTACGTACATTGCTCAGGACTGTAGCATGTCTTGCTTCGCGATTCACGAAACTAAGCCCTAAACATCGGAAGACGGAGGTGATTAAAAAAAAAAAAAAAAATCTAAATTACATGAAAGGCGTTTGTAGACGCCCAAATACCCAAGTGAAGAATGAAGAAGTGTGGAACACTGAGCGCATGAGATACCTGCAACTTTATTAATGATAGGGGCCTAGTAAGCGAACAACGAAACAAATTGCTTGGCTTACCGTTCTTTCAGGTTAGAAGATGTTGTAAATCGTCCTGAAAAGCCTCAGCATCCCTTTCAAACCGCCGTCCTGAGTCCCCAACTATGCTCAAATGGAAGAGAGGGAATCCTTAGCCACGGAAGACAGAGGGCGCATAAGGCAAATCAAATATAACCACTAACACTAGGTGTAGTCGCTCCTAATCATTGGTTGATTCGTAACAATCGCTCTACCCGTGGATATCTCGTCGAGATATGCCTATTCAATGCTGCTGCGTATGTAGCCCACGAGCTGAGGTCATACTAGAGCGTTGAACGGAGGACTGTCATCACAAATAACACAATAACCTAAGGCACCTGAAACGACGTTTCTCATCGCCCCTATGCCCCACTTCAAGGCGATGAATGGCGATGGAACACCGTCATGCGAAACAGGTAGGAAACAAACTACCCATGTTACCAATTATACTTATCACTATGAGATATGTAGTTGCTCCAAATTATTGGTTTAACTTGCAAAAACTCTCCCATTTGGTATCGCATAACCGTCCTACGATACCTATTCAATGTTCTTGTGTACTGACCGAGGGGCCATAGTCGGTACTAAACAATGAACTGGGAATTGTGATTACAAAAACACAACAACCTAAGGCACCTGAAACGACGTTTCTCATCGCCCCTATGCCCCACTTCAAGGCGATGAATGGTGATAGAACACCGTCATGCGAAACAGGTAGGAAACAAACTACCCAAGTTACCAATTATACTTATCACTATGAGACATGTAGCTGCTCCAAATTATTGGTTTAACTTGCAAAAACTCTCCCATTTGGTATCGCATAACCGTCCTACGATACCTATTCAATGTTCTTGTGTACTGACCAGGGGCCATAGTCGGTACTAAACAATGAATTTAGGATTGTGATTACAAAAACACAACAACCTAAGGCACCTGAAACGACGTTTCTCATCGCCCCTATGCCCCACTTCAAGGCGATGAATGGTGATAGAACACCGTCATGCGAAACAGGTAGGAAACAAACTACCCAAGTTACCAATTATACTTATCACTATGAGACATGTAGCTGCTCCAAATTATTGGTTTAACTTGCAAAAACTCTCCCATTTGGTATCGCATAACCGTCCTACGATACCTATTCAATGTTCTTGTGTACTGACCAAGGGGCCATAGTCGGTACTAAACAATGAATTTAGGATTGTGATTACAAAAACACAACAACCTAAGGCACCTGAAACGACGTTTCTCATCGCCCCTATGCCCCACTTCAAGGCGATGAATGGTGATAGAACACCGTCATGCGAAACAGGTAGGAAACAAACTACCCAAGTTACCAATTATACTTATCACTATGAGACATGTAGCTGCTCCAAATTATTGGTTTAACTTGCAAAAACTCTCCCATTTGGTATCGCATAACCGTCCTACGATACCTATTCAATGTTCTTGTGTACTGACCGAGGGGCCATAGTCGGTACTAAACAATGAATTTAGGATTGTGATTACAAAAACACAACAACCTAAGGCACCTGAAACGACGTTTCTCATCGCCCCTATGCCCCACTTCAAGGCGATGAATGGTGATAGAACACCGTCATGCGAAACAGGTAGGAAACAAACTACCCAAGTTACCAATTATACTTATCACTATGAGACATGTAGCTGCTCCAAATTATTGGTTTAACTTGCAAAAACTCTCCCATTTGGTATCGCATAACCGTCCTACGATACCTATTCAATGTTCTTGTGTACTGACCAAGGGGCCATAGTCGGTACTAAACAATGAATTTAGGATTGTGATTACAAAAACACAACAACCTAAGGCACCTGAAACGACGTTTCTCATCGCCCCTATGCCCCACTTCAAGGCGATGAATGGTGATGGAACACCGTCATGCGAAACAGGTAGGAAACAAACTACCCAAGTTACCAATTATACTTATCACTATGAGACATGTAGTTGCTCCAAATTATTGGTTTAACTTGCAAAAACTCTCCCATTTGGTATCGCATAACCGTCCTACGATACCTATTCAATGTTCTTGTGTACTGACCAAGGGGCCATAGTCGGTACTAAACAATGAATTTAGGATTGTGATTACAAAAACACAACAACCTAAGGCACCTGAAACGACGTTTCTCATCGCCCCTATGCCCCACTTCAAGGCGATGAATGGTGATAGAACACCGTCATGCGAAACAGGTAGGAAACAAACTACCCAAGTTACCAATTATACTTATCACTATGAGACATGTAGTTGCTCCAAATTATTGGTTTAACTTGCAAAACTCTCCATTTGGTATCGCATAACCGTCCTACGATACCTATTCAATGTTCTTGTGTACTGACCGAGGATGCACTGTCGGTACTAAACAATGAATTTAGGATTGTGATTACAAAAACACAACAACCTAAGGCACCTGAAACGACGTTTCTCATCGCCCCTATGCCCCACTTCAAGGCGATGAATGGTGATGGAACACCGTCATGCGAAACAGGTAGGAAACAAACTACCCACGTTAATACTCATAATAAGCAAAACAACAATATAAAAAAACAAAGCGCGCTAAGTGAGCAAAACTACTCACTGCTTTTTCCAGATGAAAATCATCCATTTCCGTCCCTTGTAGTCCATCCTCTCCATCCGCCAACTGAACTAAAGACGAAAGAACAGGATGATTAAGATCGATAAGAGGGATGCTATATAGGGGAAATATTTTCTGCTTACTGTTTTTCCGATTTATTTGTTGATGTTCATCCTTAAGACTTGTCCTGATGCCTATAAACTGTGTTCAGACAGGACGGGCAATCGTCAGTAATTATCACTGAACAGCGAACCATAATTGCAAACAGGACAAGAACTTAGGCAGCCTGAAACTGTGCTAATCATGCCCTTTTCCCTTCCAAACAATAAATCGTGTGATATTACTGGCCCTGACAAGTCATTTGTAAATAACGAAGCCCATCAATTATTCCAGTTTTGCAATTGCTTCTTAATTAGATGAGTACTAGAGGCTTTTCCGAATGTTTTCCGAAAACAGGCCGTTAATTTTCTTCCTTGTTCATTTATCTACTTGCCTTTCTATTGTCCCTTGCCCTTGGTCGCCCAAATCATTTTTTTTGGTTTGTTAAATTTTGTTGGTAAAACTCACGTTCTTTGGAGAGAACTGTCGCCTACATTTATGCTGGTAGTCCCTTTTCTCAGCGGAGGGCAACAATTATAGCTATGCAGTGAAGGGCATTTTTTAAAAATTTTTCACTGGTGGGGCATTTGAGAAAAGGGCATACAGATAAAGGTAGAATTTACAAATAAACAGGCTTTCAAAAATATTCTTAAAACATTGCTATAGACCATAGAACAAAATCACTGATCGCTAGTTTATAACTAAAAGTGTCCATCTTTTCTGAAAAATTTCTTCACAAATTGACGTCTGCTATAAGTTTCAAAGTCTGGTTCTCGGTTTCTTCGTTCTTTTGTAGCAAGAAAATGAGTAACAGCAGCTCTTGGGTCGTAATGAGCAGTTCTAATGCCATTCAACGCAATGAATAAGCGAGTATTAATTGTATCATCTGTCATTGATACTCTTGCATCACTGGCCATGATATTGTGATGCGAAACAATGCGTTCTGTTTGCATCGAATGTGGTGATAGACTCATAATAGCAGCAAATATTTTGTGCACAATTCCAGTCGTTATTGCTACTAACTTGCGCAAACGAACTGAGAGATTTGAACCGATAACATTGGGAGAAATTCTACATCTTTGATTCTACTCTATTGCTCGCAACTGTCATCAGCAAAGTTACCCATTGCCAGGGAAAAGGCGTTTTACGAAGGAAATACCTGCTTTTATAAAAACAGACAGTGAATTTGTGTTCAAAAGTTGCCTTATATCTTCTAATATTTTTTCCTGTTCTGTATGCAGGCGTCTTTCAAGAAATTCTGATGCAGCTTGAACCACTTCAGTGCGAATTGCGAGGGAATTTCTTCTGTTTGTTGTTACAAAGTTGTTATGACAATTCTTTGTGGTTCAGTAAGATGTTCTATGTCATTCTTCCAAAATTATTCTCGCTTTCCTGGGGATGGTAAGACTTCCATGAGTTGAAATCTCCTCAATGCTGCATCACGGAATGTAAGGATGTCAGTGATAAGAAGGCTATCTCGCTGAAAATGTTTTTGCAAAACTGTTAAGATTTCCAGGATGTCACCCATGAGAGATGTAAGCCAAATGTGCTTTTCGTCCCAAGTCTTCAAAAAACCACTTGCCTCTGCCTTTTCGTTACGGTCCCCATTTACTTTTAGTTCATTCCACACTTCCTTACACAAGTATGGCCTCAACGAGTTGGAGAAAGTGCTCTGCAAACCTCACTTCATGTTGTCTCGGAAATTGTTTTGCATCTTGCTTCACTTGTTTTAGAATTTTTGTTTTCACTGTTGACGTACGAAAGTACTTCGCGACTCCAGTGAGCGAAGCTTTCCATATTTTTAACCCCGGCACTGTTTGAATTATAGACTCAACTGCAAGGTCAGAACGATGGGCGCAACAACAGAATGTGAGAATATTTATGTTCCATTGATCACTTAGACGCTTCCAGGGTCCTGAATTGCACCCAGTATTCGCAGCTTTTCCATCTGTGGGTATACTCATTAACTTCTCATCTACCTCGCATACTCTCAAAGCTTCGTTAACTGCCTGCAATAAGCCCAGAGAGCCTCTTTCTTGGGGAGAATGCATGATCATGAACTTTGTGTTGTATTCACCATTTGGCATAACGATACGACAGCTTACAAATTTGTGGTCCCGCATATGTTGCTTACGCTCCCGTCAATCTGTATACTGAAAGCAACACACTGGTCGTACATTTCCTTTGTTTTTTTGCTCAACTACATAGATTGCTGACAACATCTCTCGGTAGTAGACCGGATCTTTGTAATGCAAGTCTGCGTTAGCTGGGACAAAATCTGGCAGGACAGCATCGGGTCCTTCATCAGTGACGAGGGCAACAAGTCTTTCGGCAGCAATTTTTGCCAGTGATCGAGCTGGCCAGGAATGAGCGGAAATTGTTTCCAGAAGACAATCATTGTAGACATGGTAAGCCAAGTTTATTGAAAAGCGTACCACATCTGGTTTTTGTTTTGTTAAACATCTCAACGATGGATGCTTGAAATTTTTCTCTTCCAAGCAGATTCCAGTTGTTGTTTGATTTTTTGCTGCTTTATGTATTGAAGATTGTAGGTGGTCTACAATCAATTTGAGTCTGTCCTCCCATCTGCTCTAACTTCTTGTGCAATAGCAACTGACCCATTCTTAGAAAGCTTTTTCGCTTCGTCTTCGCGCTCATTGCATACTTTGCAACGTAGATGTATGCGTTTTCTTCCATTTCTTACAGCTTCAAATTCCTGTGCAATAATGCCTGTGAAACTCAGCTTAATTTCATGATAATAATGACTTGAGACACCATTTGTAGAATTATCAATTTTCTGCTCTTCGTAATTTTTATCCAGAGCAGCAACCTCTTTTGTACTTCTTTTTGTGGACTGTCTCCTTGTGGACTGTCTCCTTGTGGACTGTCTCCTTGTGGACTGTCTCCTTGTGGACTGTCTCCTTGTGGACTGTCTCCTTGTGGACTGTCTCCTTGTGGACTGTCTCCTTGTGGACTGTCTCCTTGTGGACTGTCTCCTTGTGGACTGTCTCCTTGTGGACTGTCTCCTTGTGGACTGTCTCCTTGTGGACTGTCTCCTTGTGGACTGTCTCCTTGTGGACTGTCTCCTTGTGGACTGTCTCCTTGTGGACTGTCTCCTTGTGGACTGTCTCCTTGTGGACTGTCTCCTTGTGGACCCGAGGAATTGTCTCCTTGAGGTGTTCCTTTAGTATTTCTGGAACTGCTTTTAAATGATTGATGACATCGCGATCAGAATTATTAGGTGGGATGCTGGCTTTAGGCCAAATGGGAACTCTTGTACCCACACCCTGCTGTTTCTTTGTTTAATAAAAGATGTTATTTTGCTTGGTATCTTTTCCTTTTCTCGTTTCTTTCCGTCCTTGGCATCTTCTTTCATAACAGCTCTAGCAAGTGTAAAACAAAATTCTTCGCTTTGGGTTTTAAAAAAAACATCGTTCTTGTGTGGCTCCACGTGCTCTCGGGCACAGTACGCCTTGCTTGAAATACGAGCTTTCCAAATTCCAGACTTTGTGAATGAGAAGGGGAATCACCTATAGAAGCAGCAGTTCCAGGGAAAAATGAATTGAGATTTGAAACCTGTTCAATGAAGATTTCATCCACAAATATCTCAAATAAAGTAAAAAGTAAAAAAGTCACCGAATCATAAGGGCACTTAAGTGGTGGGGCAAACATGTTCCACTTGTGGGGCAATGAAAGGGGCTGGCTGGTGCGGAATTTCCCCACCACTTTATATGTTAAAAAATCACTCACGGTGAGTGATTACCTTGGCAAGCAAAGAGGTGAAGGACAATTCACAGGTATGTACTTCAATCAAGATTATGGATATCCTCTGAGTTGCTTCCTTTCTTTGGTAAATAATATTATTTCCCGTGTCGAGTTCTTATCATTCTACCTAATTAAATTCCCAAAATATTGCAATATGGCAATTGTGGATGCATTTTGTAGAGTCGAAATTCTACCCGGTATAAGCTCTATATGTGGTCTACGTTTCTGGAAAAAGAATGAGATCAGCAACCTGACCTTCTCAATGCGTTGACTACCTGTAGATAATTGTGTTCGATGACTGTAAACCTATAACTGCTTTCATAAAAAACACATTGACATATGTTTATATTCTACTAGATGGTAGAATTAGCTTTGAATATTTGCAGGTTTTTTTTCAACACCCTGCCACTCACATTGCAAATATCTAATGATGTGAAAAGGGCACCAAACATTCCAACTTTGTGTAAATTCTTTGTGATTGACCAACTAATATGTTTTGTTGGTTGGCACATTTTGGCCTTGCTGTAACTGGATGCACCTGTAACGTAACTTCACTCTTCAATCAGATTATTTTAAGTATGATTCTTCAATTAAGTGCCAGTTATGTGTACAGTCATTTAAACCCCGCAAGACTCCTTGATTATGTCTTCTTACCTAAGTACATCTAAATAGAATTTTAAACTTTCCAAGATTGAAACACTTTTGATATCAGATACTAGCACAAAAACAGTGAAAAAATATCAAATTCCATTGTACTTGTATAATTTGATTTAAACTCTTGATTTAATTTGATTTAAATTTGATTTGCACAATTAAGCTACAACTTAAGCTATGACTGATTATCATGGTTTTCTAGACATACAAAGTTTCAATGCCAATCTCTATATTAATTTATACTTGCATTTCTTTGAATAAAATACATTTAAACTGCGAAGTGGGAAGTAAAACAAATTTCTGCAGGACAATGCTTATATTATAAGTGCCCTTTCAATGCTCAATAGATCAAATAAATTTTAAAGCTCTGTCTTTCCATTAAACTGACCCTCTACCATCTCTACTGATTTTAAATAAGTATTCTTCAAGGGGCCTACTACTGAGTTCAGTAAATTCAGGATTCATAAGACGTATTACTCCACAGAGTGCTACTGCATCAATCCAATTTATGAACCAGCAAGAACAGCAAAATAGAACCAATGATCTTTGTGTGTCTGTTACATAGCAAGGATATGCTATGTCATTTTGACAGTCTATGTAAGCAATATCAAAAATATGAATTTTTAGTGTTTCCTTAAATGAAATATGAAACATAGCACCACCTTGAAAAACTAGGGTATGCTGAAAAAAATTCACGATTGAATCTAGATCAGTGGACATTGTATAGTGACTGATTTGTCTACTTTTCATTGTCACACCATGTCATGCTGACACACCTTTTCTCACTCCTCAGCCTCACTCCTGAGCAGTTGAGACATGCAAGAGGTCTTTAAAAATTTACTTTTTGAAAGAGGATCTACAGGAAAACAAATAGTTTTTACCAAAGAAATAAATCTTATGCCATGTTGCATCAATAGTCTGAATGATCATAACTGCATTGTAAAGAAAGAATGCTACAAAGAAACATATGAGAACAACAAACAACAAGAGATCTTTTGCAGATGTGAGCACAGTTCAAATTATTAGTTGCTTTCAAAAAGGGAGAGTACCCTTTGCCTGATGCTTCTTTCAAAAATGTAAAAAAATAACAGTATTTAGTCAAACTTGTTTATACCTCGTATACGCGTAACCCTAGTATATCTTCTCTAAATTAGAAGGAAAGCAAACACCAAGAGCTTTCATTTAAAATCTGCATGGATCAGATTTTGTATAGGCAATATGGATTGTGGAAGTAGTTTTTAATTTAAACGTGATGTCTTTCAATTGTACAAACTAGAATATACTTGCCATAGTTAGGAGGCTTTAAGTCAGCGAAGGATTGTAACCCGTTATTTAAGTCGCTTTTCGAAGGCCAACACCTTCCTTTTAAAGATGTCCAATTTGGTTGAATGCAAGTTTTTATCTATTCGACACTTTTTACATTCGGGCAGCATTACTGAACATATCCAAGGTGAAGGTGATTTCACGCGACTTAGCAACTAGTGAGGCTTCTCAATTCCCTTTCTCAAGAAAATGGCGGGAAGCTTTCGAAAAAGACTGGATCGAGCATCCTATTGTTTTTCGCCTTTTACAAACTGCGGCCAGCCAATAAACTGGCGCGAGCACTTTGTTATTGTATTATGGCGGGAAAATTCAAGCATTTCGTAGCCAGGAACGCCACACGAAGCCGTGTCTGTACTTGAGGAATGGCGGCAGGCACGTGAAACTTAGATTAAATCACAAATCAAGATATTTGAATTTGCAATTTGTTCAAATGCTCATTTATAAACGTCATTTCAACTGAAATCAGTTAGAAATTGGCCGCCAATTTCACGAAAGAAGCCCAAAAAAGAAAAGCGAAGTCACATAGAAAACGTGAAGTCACATGAAGAAAGTGATGTGTTAGAAGCCGCAAAATATCAATTTTCCCCAGGCAATGTCATATGGACGTTTTCGTTTAGAATGCTATCACAATGTTAGAAAAAATCAAGAATGCTTCTTAAATAATTCCTCATAAATCTCAGAAAGATTTTCCTACAAAATATTTCGATACAGAATTCAATGGTCAAATCAATAATATTCAACAGTGTCTCTTACTACAAGCAGTTGCTGAAATATTTTAACGTTTGCAAAGCGAGGCGAGTGTTTAGGCCACAGAAAAATTGACTTCTTCGCCATAACAGCTGTACTAACCCTATATTCATATCCGATTTCACAGCTAATAACGATACTGAGAGCAAAATTATCTGTAAAAATGGTAAACACACTTACTTGCAATCATATTATTCTTTGAATTTCATTCTGTTCTGCATCCTAGAGAATTATCATCCAAATGATGCAGAGATGCAGGCGTGGACGAAGGTGTACCCTAACGGACATACTGAAATGGCCTCTCTTTGAATCCGAGGTATAAAAAAGGCGCGAAACCGAACTGAAGAACTCACGTGCATTACATGGGATTGCTTATCAAATTCATCAGAATTGTATTAGAATCATCTGAAAAGAAAAGTACAATTGTATAATTGGCCATTGTACAATTTGACAACGGGGACCGCGATGTAGCATACAATATGCAACCAGTGGCGATTCTATCCTATGGGAACTCAGAACGATAAAGGAAGAGCGAGCGGCAAATAAGAACGCACTCTTACGTAAGCATGTTCTATAAATCAAATAAACTAAAAGCTCCCGATTAAATCCACTGGGGCTCCTGGTCCCTAGAAAAGGTGAAAACCTTCCGTGTGTCTTAAAGGATCACGATCGCTCATAATAGTTTAGGGGATGTAGATTCTTCCTTTGGTATTGTTCTGCGGTTAGTCTGTACACCACGGCTGCAATTGCATCCCAGTTACATCGTCACTTCGAATGCTGTAAAAGGCGCTTCTCAAAGGGCAACTAGTGGTTTTGCTTGAGCCACAGTGACTTACAAAGGCTGCTTGGATATGCTTACTGGTATCTCATACAGAAAGTAATAAGCCAGTGAAAGATTCGAATTTCACAAGAAGCCTTTCTGAGTCTTCATAATGCCATCTCGGCAACATGACATGCCCTAATGAGTTGGTAAAGGTTCTTTGGAATATCCAAACTTTATTCCTAACAAAAGTTGAACAATTAGGCCAAGCCAACCAACCTGGATAACAGTGATGTTTACAGACAAAGGAGGATCAACATAATTGAGTACAACGCGAACAAAATTTTTGAAATTAGCCTTAAAGAATGGCTAAAAATGCATCTCCTAGACTTGAAATTAACAATTATTTTACCGCTCAGAAAAGAAAATGCGACGATTCTCAAAAGCATTGATTATGATATTTAGGAAAACTTTGGAAGGTGAGATATCTTGCTAAAATTCATATGACAGACGCTGGGGAAAGAAAGAAAGAAAGAAAGGAAGAAAGGGTGACGATTAACCACCCGGTTGACTCCTCTCCTGTTTTATAAACGCCTTCTTTTACAGGATCTCAAAAAATATGCTCTAATCTTACAACTGTCTAATTAATATGCCTCCATCCAAGGGCCTTTTCTTGAGTTTCACGAAGCAAAGACCCTTCCATCATGTTGCTCAAGCTCAAGCATCATTCTAGTGGTCATCTGTTTTCATTTAAAATTTTATCCATCTCATTCATGGGACCTATACGTTTAGGTTTATATCCAAATCTCTAGTTCATAACTATGAGCCGTTTTTTATGAAGATGAGAGATTATTTTACAGAAGGATTTATTTCCTTTAAATAATTTGTCTTGGTAAAAAAAGTAAACATAAAGTGAACAGAGAAAAACAGCAAATCAAAACAAATAAAATTGTGCTTTAGTTGTTTAAGTCACTAAAACAATTTTCGCTCACATTTTTAATTAACAAAGCTTTCTGTGCAAACATATGGAATTTGTCGTAAAGCATTAACATGTCTCCCAAATCAACTTTTCAGAAAGGTTACTTGGCCGTACTGCCCCCATGAATTCAGCGCCCATGCTCCTATAGCTACTTCTATTAAGTGATTTTCACGTCTCTAATGAAAAAATTCTGAATGCCATAAGATCACAAAATCAGTTGGCCGTCGGAAACTCCTTGTAATTCACGACCTCTCAGAGCAAATATGTATTTGTGCCTAATCACACAATCGTCAGTCACCCTCTTAGCTGAAAGTCTCACAATACGAATAGCAGAGATGGTCTTTCCGTTTGGTAATGCAAGATGGTTTTTCAAGCAAGTTATTGAAGTCTTTTGGCTTCCATTCTGAAAAAAGCAGGCGTACTTGAAGCGTAGACCTTTCCTCCGGCAAATTCACAAGGCATATCATAAGATATCCACTAGATGTCTTCTAACTATAATGGTAAAGAAGTACAACGGATATTTATCTGACGAAAGCTCGGTGTGTTGAAAAGAATTGATAAAAGGTCAGTTGAAAGAAAGTCTAGTTATCACATTTTATGAAAACAATTCACAAAGCTATAGGCAAATTTCAATAGAAGAGCAAGCCCAGGTAGAATTCTTTTTGGTGGTAAAATAAATATCAGTACAACTCTTGGTGCTTAAAAGATAGTTCTCACTATGATTTCAAGGTAACTGTCACACTTAAAGTTAGTTGGAATAACTCATCGATCATCAGCTTCCGGTCGCAGGGGCAATCAAGTTCTCCTCGTAGATATTTGATTTGCATAAAAGTGCATATTTTTCTACCTTTCTATCAAGACGTTTGGATGGTATATTTATAAAATGTATTCTAGTCACAACTTTCGTGGTAAGCACTGGGAAACCCTGGGAATAGAATGGAAACAAGGCAGCACTGCTTACCTTTTGGTTGCAACCAGGATGAGGTATGCACATTGGTAGAGGGTTATTTCTCTTGAAGGGTGTAATTTGATTCCTGTAATTGATCGTGTTATGCCTCTTCTAATGAACAGACTTTCTCATTTCTGTCTCAGCTGTTTTCCATTCACAACCATGCGAAAGAATATTTGCTAGAATTTGAAACAATAGGTTAGATGCAAGATAAGTTGGGTTTTACCAAGATGGAAGAGGAATATACGAATAGACTGAGCAATCGAAAGTTGGGGCGAGGCTCTTCCTGGTTCTACACCTTTGTCCAGCACATGAAAAAATGATACTAGATCAACTACAAATACCAGACTTGAAAGTGTTCTGTGGGGACTTAAGAATTCATAACATAAACGATCTAAAAATTGGTGGCATTCATACCTTGGAAAGGTCATCAAATCAGAGATTGATCGTGAAAGTAGTTGATGATTACACCAAAATTCTAGTTTCATAAATTATTTTAACATACAATCTTGTGCAATCGAATTCTTGTTAGCTAATCCTGTAAGTTTCAACTTGTACGAACTCGCTTTCCTTTTCGCAAGCTTTCCTTCTGCACTTTGTACGCGTTCCTTTAGCCGTTCTCACTGCTCTTTTACGTACATTGCTCAGGACTGTAGCATGTCTTGCTTCGCGATTCACGAAACTAAGCCCTAAACATCGGAAGACGGAGGTGATTAAAAAAAAAAAAAAAAAATCTAAATTACATGAAAGGCGTTTGTAGACGCCCAAATACCCAAGTGAAGAATGAAGAAGTGTGGAACACTGAGCGCATGAGATACCTGCAACTTTATTAATGATAGGGGCCTAGTAAGCGAACAACGAAACAAATTGCTTGGCTTACCGTTCTTTCAGGTTAGAAGATGTTGTAAATCGTCCTGAAAAGCCTCAGCATCCCTTTCAAACCGCCGTCCTGAGTCCCCAACTATGCTCAAATGGAAGAGAGGGAATCCTTAGCCACGGAAGACAGAGGGCGCATAAGGCAAATCAAATATAACCACTAACACTAGGTGTAGTCGCTCCTAATCATTGGTTGATTCGTAACAATCGCTCTACCCGTGGATATCTCGTCGAGATATGCCTATTCAATGCTGCTGCGTATGTAGCCCACGAGCTGAGGTCATACTAGAGCGTTGAACGGAGGACTGTCATCACAAATAACACAATAACCTAAGGCACCTGAAACGACGTTTCTCATCGCCCCTATGCCCCACTTCAAGGCGATGAATGGCGATGGAACACCGTCATGCGAAACAGGTAGGAAACAAACTACCCATGTTACCAATTATACTTATCACTATGAGATATGTAGTTGCTCCAAATTATTGGTTTAACTTGCAAAAACTCTCCCATTTGGTATCGCATAACCGTCCTACGATACCTATTCAATGTTCTTGTGTACTGACCGAGGGGCCATAGTCGGTACTAAACAATGAACTGGGATTGTGATTACAAAAACACAACAACCTAAGGCACCTGAAACGACGTTTCTCATCGCCCCTATGCCCCACTTCAAGGCGATGAATGGTGATAGAACACCGTCATGCGAAACAGGTAGGAAACAAACTACCCAAGTTACCAATTATACTTATCACTATGAGACATGTAGCTGCTCCAAATTATTGGTTTAACTTGCAAAAACTCTCCCATTTGGTATCGCATAACCGTCCTACGATACCTATTCAATGTTCTTGTGTACTGACCGAGGGGCCATAGTCGGTACTAAACAATGAACTAGGATTGTGATTACAAAAACACAACAACCTAAGGCACCTGAAACGACGTTTCTCATCGCCCCTATGCCCCACTTCAAGGCGATGAATGGTGATAGAACACCGTCATGCGAAACAGGTAGGAAACAAACTACCCAAGTTACCAATTATACTTATCACTATGAGACATGTAGCTGCTCCAAATTATTGGTTTAACTTGCAAAAACTCTCCCATTTGGTATCGCATAACCGTCCTACGATACCTATTCAATGTTCTTGTGTACTGACCAAGGGGCCATAGTCGGTACTAAACAATGAATTTAGGATTGTGATTACAAAAACACAACAACCTAAGGCACCTGAAACGACGTTTCTCATCGCCCCTATGCCCCACTTCAAGGCGATGAATGGTGATAACACCGTCATGCGAAACAGGTAGGAAACAAACTACCCAAGTTACCAATTATACTTATCACTATGAGACATGTAGTTGCTCCAAATTATTGGTTTAACTTGCAAAAACTCTCCCATTTGGTATCGCATAACCGTCCTACGATACCTATTCAATGTTCTTGTGTACTGACCAAGGGGCCATAGTCGGTACTAAACAATGAATTTAGGATTGTGATTACAAAAACACAACAACCTAAGGCACCTGAAACGACGTTTCTCATCGCCCCTATGCCCCACTTCAAGGCGATGAATGGTGATAGAACACCGTCATGCGAAACAGGTAGGAAACAAACTACCCAAGTTACCAATTATACTTATCACTATGAGACATGTAGCTGCTCCAAATTATTGGTTTAACTTGCAAAAACTCTCCCATTTGGTATCGCATAACCGTCCTACGATACCTATTCAATGTTCTTGTGTACTGACCAAGGGGCCATAGTCGGTACTAAACAATGAATTTAGGATTGTGATTACAAAAACACAACAACCTAAGGCACCTGAAACGACGTTTCTCATCGCCCCTATGCCCCACTTCAAGGCGATGAATGGTGATAGAACACCGTCATGCGAAACAGGTAGGAAACAAACTACCCAAGTTACCAATTATACTTATCACTATGAGACATGTAGCTGCTCCAAATTATTGGTTTAACTTGCAAAAACTCTCCCATTTGGTATCGCATAACCGTCCTACGATACCTATTCAATGTTCTTGTGTACTGACCAAGGGGCCATAGTCGGTACTAAACAATGAATTTAGGATTGTGATTACAAAAACACAACAACCTAAGGCACCTGAAACGACGTTTCTCATCGCCCCTATGCCCCACTTCAAGGCGATGAATGGTGATAGAACACCGTCATGCGAAACAGGTAGGAAACAAACTACCCAAGTTACCAATTATACTTATCACTATGAGACATGTAGTTGCTCCAAATTATTGGTTTAACTTGCAAAACTCTCCCATTTGGTATCGCATAACCGTCCTACGATACCTATTCAATGTTCTTGTGTACTGACCGGGCATGTCGGTACTAAACAATGAATTTAGGATTGTGATTACAAAAACACAACAACCTAAGGCACCTGAAACGACGTTTCTCATCGCCCCTATGCCCCACTTCAAGGCGATGAATGGTGATGGAACACCGTCATGCGAAACAGGTAGGAAACAAACTACCCAAGTTACCAATTATACTTATCACTATGAGACATGTAGTTGCTCCAAATTATTGGTTTAACTTGCAAAACTCTCTCCAATTTGGTATCGCATAACCGTCCTACGATACCTATTCAATGTTCTTGTGTACTGACCGAGGATGCACTGTCGGTACTAAACAATGAACTGGGGATTGTGATTACAAAAACACAACAACCTAAGGCACCTGAAACGACGTTTCTCATCGCCCCTATGCCCCACTTCAAGGCGATGAATGGTGATAGAACACCGTCATGCGAAACAGGTAGGAAACAAACTACCCAAGTTACCAATTATACTTATCACTATGAGACATGTAGTTGCTCCAAATTATTGGTTTAACTTGCAAAATCTCTCCAATTTCGTATCGCATAACCGTCCTACGATACCTATTCAATGTTCTTGTGTACTGACCGAGGATGCACTGTCGGTACTAAACAATGAACTGGGGATTATGATTACAAAAACACAACAACCTAAGGCACCTGAAACGACGTTTCTCATCGCC
>ML133471.1:2773702-2783886 GCA_003864495.1 Nemopilema nomurai | reverse complement strand
TCTGAAAGAAAAGTACAATTGTATAATTGGCCATTGTACAATTTGACAACGGGGACCGCGATGTAGCATACAATATGCAACCAGTGGCGATTCTATCCTATGGGAACTCAGAACGATAAAGGAAGAGCGAGCGGCAAATAGAACGCACTCTTACGTAAGCATGTTCTATAAATCAAATAAACTAAAAGCTCCGATTAAATCCACTGGGGCTCCTGGTCCCTAGAAAAGGTGAAAACCTTCCGTGTGTCTTAAAGGATCACGATCGCTCATAATAGTTTAGGGGATGTAGATTCTTCCTTTGGTATTGTTCTGCGGTTAGTCTGTACACCACGGCTGCAATTGCATCCCAGTTACATCGTCACTTCGAATGCTGTAAAAGGCGCTTCTCAAAGGGCAACTAGTGGTTTTGCTTGAGCCACAGTGACTTACAAAGGCTGCTTGGATATGCTTACTGGTATCTCATACAGAAAGTAATAAGCCAGTGAAAGATTCGAATTTCACAAGAAGCCTTTCTGAGTCTTCATAATGCCATCTCGGCAACATGACATGCCCTAATGAGTTGGTAAAGGTTCTTTGGAATATCCAAACTTTATTCCTAACAAAAGTTGAACAATTAGGCCAAGCCAACCAACCTGGATAACAGTGATGTTTACAGACAAAGGAGGATCAACATAATTGAGTACAACGCGAACAAAATTTTTGAAATTAGCCTTAAAGAATGGCTAAAAATGCATCTCCTAGACTTGAAATTAACAATTATTTTACCGCTCAGAAAAGAAAATGCGACGATTCTCAAAAGCATTGATTATGATATTTAGGAAAACTTTGGAAGGTGAGATATCTTGCTAAAATTCATATGACAGACGCTGGGGAAAGAAAGAAAGAAAGGAAGAAAGGGTGACGATTAACCACCCGGTTGACTCCTCTCCTGTTTTATAAACGCCTTCTTTTACAGGATCTCAAAAAATATGCTCTAATCTTACAACTGTCTAATTAATATGCCTCCATCCAAGGGCCTTTTCTTGAGTTTCACGAAGCAAAGACCCTTCCATCATGTTGCTCAAGCTCAAGCATCATTCTAGTGGTCATCTGTTTTCATTTAAAATTTTATCCATCTCATTCATGGGACCTATACGTTTAGGTTTATATCCAAATCTCTAGTTCATAACTATGAGCCGTTTTTTATGAAGATGAGAGATTATTTTACAGAAGGATTTATTTCCTTTAAATAATTTGTCTTGGTAAAAAAAGTAAACATAAAGTGAACAGAGAAAAACAGCAAATCAAAACAAATAAAATTGTGCTTTAGTTGTTTAAGTCACTAAAACAATTTTCGCTCACATTTTTAATTAACAAAGCTTTCTGTGCAAACATATGGAATTTGTCGTAAAGCATTAACATGTCTCCCAAATCAACTTTTCAGAAAGGTTACTTGGCCGTACTGCCCCCATGAATTCAGCGCCCATGCTCCTATAGCTACTTCTATTAAGTGATTTTCACGTCTCTAATGAAAAAATTCTGAATGCCATAAGATCACAAAATCAGTTGGCCGTCGGAAACTCCTTGTAATTCACGACCTCTCAGAGCAAATATGTATTTGTGCCTAATCACACAATCGTCAGTCACCCTCTTAGCTGAAAGTCTCACAATACGAATAGCAGAGATGGTCTTTCCGTTTGGTAATGCAAGATGGTTTTTCAAGCAAGTTATTGAAGTCTTTTGGCTTCCATTCTGAAAAAAGCAGGCGTACTTGAAGCGTAGACCTTTCCTCCGGCAAATTCACAAGGCATATCATAAGATATCCACTAGATGTCTTCTAACTATAATGGTAAAGAAGTACAACGGATATTTATCTGACGAAAGCTCGGTGTATTGAAAAGAATTGATAAAAGGTCAGTTGAAAGAAAGTCTAGTTATCACATTTTATGAAAACAATTCACAAAGCTATAGGCAAATTTCAATAGAAGAGCAAGCCCAGGTAGAATTCTTTTGGTGGTAAAATAAATATCAGTACAACTCTTGGTGCTTAAAAGATAGTTCTCACTATGATTTCAAGGTAACTGTCACACTTAAAGTTAGTTGGAATAACTCATCGATCATCAGCTTCCGGTCGCAGGGGCAATCAAGTTCTCCTCGTAGATATTTGATTTGCATAAAAGTGCATATTTTTCTACCTTTCTATCAAGACGTTTGGATGGTATATTTATAAAATGTATTCTAGTCACAACTTTCGTGGTAAGCACTGGGAAACCCTGGGAATAGAATGGAAACAAGGCAGCACTGCTTACCTTTTGGTTGCAACCAGGATGAGGTATGCACATTGGTAGAGGGTTATTTCTCTTGAAGGGTGTAATTTGATTCCTGTAATTGATCGTGTTATGCCTCTTCTAATGAACAGACTTTCTCATTTCTGTCTCAGCTGTTTTCCATTCACAACCATGCGAAAGAATATTTGCTAGAATTTGAAACAATAGGTTAGATGCAAGATAAGTTGGGTTTTACCAAGATGGAAGAGGAATATACGAATAGACTGAGCAATCGAAAGTTGGGGCGAGGCTCTTCCTGGTTCTACACCTTTGTCCAGCACATGAAAAAATGATACTAGATCAACTACAAATACCAGACTTGAAAGTGTTCTGTGGGGACTTAAGAATTCATAATATAAACGATCTAAAAATTGGTGGCATTCATACCTTGGAAAGGTCATCAAATCAGAGATTGATCGTGAAAGTAGTTGCTGATTACACCAAAATTCTAGTTTCATAAATTATTTTAACATACAATCTTGTGCAATCGAATTCTTGTTAGCTAATCCTGTAAGTTTCAACTTGTACGAACTCGCTTTCCTTTTCGCAAGCTTTCCTTCTGCACTTTGTACGCGTTCCTTTAGCCGTTCTCACTGCTCTTTTACGTACATTGCTCAGGACTGTAGCATGTCTTGCTTCGCGATTCACGAAACTAAGCCCTAAACATCGGAAGACGGAGGTGATTAAAAAAAAAAAAAAAATCTAAATTACATGAAAGGCGTTTGTAGACGCCCAAATACCCAAGTGAAGAATGAAGAAGTGTGGAACACTGAGCGCATGAGATACCTGCAACTTTATTAATGATAGGGGCCTAGTAAGCGAACAACGAAACAAATTGCTTGGCTTACCGTTCTTTCAGGTTAGAAGATGTTGTAAATCGTCCTGAAAAGCCTCAGCATCCCTTTCAAACCGCCGTCCTGAGTCCCCAACTATGCTCAAATGGAAGAGAGGGAATCCTTAGCCACGGAAGACAGAGGGCGCATAAGGCAAATCAAATATAACCACTAACACTAGGTGTAGTCGCTCCTAATCATGATTCGTAACAATCGCTCTACCCGTGGATATCTCGTCGAGATATGCCTATTCAATGCTGCTGCGTATGTAGCCCACGAGCTGATCATACTAGAGCGTTGAACGGAGGACTGTCATCACAAATAACACAATAACCTAAGGCACCTGAAACGACGTTTCTCATCGCCCCTATGCCCCACTTCAAGGCGATGAATGGCGAGAACACCGTCATGCGAAACAGGTAGGAAACAAACTACCCATGTTACCAATTATACTTATCACTATGAGATATGTAGTTGCTCCAAATTATTGGTTTAACTTGCAAAAACTCTCCCATTTGGTATCGCATAACCGTCCTACGATACCTATTCAATGTTCTTGTGTACTGACCGAGGGGCCATAGTCGGTACTAAACAATGAACTGGGAATTGTGATTACAAAAACACAACAACCTAAGGCACCTGAAACGACGTTTCTCATCGCCCCTATGCCCCACTTCAAGGCGATGAATGGTGATAGAACACCGTCATGCGAAACAGGTAGGAAACAAACTACCCAAGTTACCAATATACTTATCACTATGAGACATGTAGTTGCTCCAAATTATTGGTTTAACTTGCAAAAACTCTCCCATTTGGTATCGCATAACCGTCCTACGATACCTATTCAATGTTCTTGTGTACTGACCAAGGGGCCATAGTCGGTACTAAACAATGAATTTAGGATTGTGATTAAAAAACACAACAACCTAAGGCACCTGAAACGACGTTTCTCATCGCCCCTATGCCCCACTTCAAGGCGATGAATGGCGATGGAACACCGTCATGCGAAACAGGTAGGAAACAAACTACCCAAGTTACCAATTATACTTATCACTATGAGACATGTAGTTGCTCCAAATTATTGGTTTAACTTGCAAAAACTCCCATTTGGTATCGCATAACCGTCCTACGATACCTATTCAATGTTCTTGTGTACTGACCAAGGGGCCATAGTCGGTACTAAACAATGAATTTAGGATTGTGATTACAAAAACACAACAACCTAAGGCACCTGAAACGACGTTTCTCATCGCCCCTATGCCCCACTTCAAGGCGATGAATGGTGATAGAACACCGTCATGCGAAACAGGTAGGAAACAAACTACCCAAGTTACCAATTATACTTATCACTATGAGACATGTAGCTGCTCCAAATTATTGGTTTAACTTGCAAAAACTCTCCCATTTGGTATCGCATAACCGTCCTACGATACCTATTCAATGTTCTTGTGTACTGACCGAGGATGCACTGTCGGTACTAAACAATGAATTTAGGATTGTGATTACAAAAACACAACAACCTAAGGCACCTGAAACGACGTTTCTCATCGCCCCTATGCCCCACTTCAAGGCGATGAATAGTGATAGAACACCGTCATGCGAAACAGGTAGGAAACAAACTACCCAAGTTACCAATTATACTTATCACTATGAGACATGTAGTTGCTCCAAATTATTGGTTTAACTTGCAAAATCTCTCCAATTTCGTATCGCATAACCGTCCTACGATACCTATTCAATGTTCTTGTGTACTGACCGAGGATGCACTGTCGGTACTAAACAATGAACTGGGGATTGTGATTACAAAAACACAACAACCTAAGGCACCTGAAACGACGTTTCTCATCGCCCCTATGCCCCACTTCAAGGCGATGAATGGTGATGAACACCGTCATGCGAAACAGGTAGGAAACAAACTACCCACGTTAATACTCATAATAAGCAAAACAACAATATAAAAAAACAAAGCGCGCTAAGTGAGCAAAACTACTCACTGCTTTTTCCAGATGAAAATCATCCATTTCCGTCCCTTGTAGTCCATCCTCTCCATCCGCCAACTGAACTAAAGACGAAAGAACAGGATGATTAAGATCGATAAGAGGGATGCTATATAGGGGAAATATTTTCTGCTTACTGTTTTTCCGATTTATTTGTTGATGTTCATCCTTAAGACTTGTCCTGATGCCTATAAACTGTGTTCAGACAGGACGGGCAATCGTCAGTAATTATCACTGAACAGCGAACCATAATTGCAAACAGGACAAGAACTTAGGCAGCCTGAAACTGTGCTAATCATCGCCCTTTTCCCTTCCAAACAATAAATCGTGTGATATTACTGGCCCTGACAAGTCATTTGTAAATACTGTGCTAATCATCGCCTTTTCCCTTCCAAACAATAAATCGTGTGATATTACTGCCCTGACGAGTCTTTTCGAATGTTTTCCGAAAACAGGCCGTTAATTTTCTTCCTTGTTCATTTATCTACTTGCCTTTCTATTGTCCCTTGCCCTTGGTCGCCCAAATCATTTTTTTTGGTTTGTTAAATTTTGTTGGTAAAACTCACGTTCTTTGGAGAGAACTGTCGCCTACATTTATGCTGGTAGTCCCTTTTCTCAGCGGAGGGCAACAATTATAGCTATGCAGTGAAGGGCATTTTTTAAAATTTTTCACTGGTGGGGCATTTGAGAAAAGGGCATACAGATAAAGGTAGAATTTACAAATAAACAGGCTTTCAAAAATATTCTTAAAACATTGCTATAGACCATAGAACAAAATCACTGATCGCTAGTTTATAACTAAAAGTGTCCATCTTTTCTGAAAAATTTCTTCACAAATTGACGTCTGCTATAAGTTTCAAAGTCTGGTTCTCGGTTTCTTCGTTCTTTTGTAGCAAGAAAATGAGTAACAGCAGCTCTTGGGTCGTAATGAGCAGTTCTAATGCCATTCAACGCAATGAATAAGCGAGTATTAATTGTATCATCTGTCATTGATACTCTTGCATCACTGGCCATGATATTGTGATGCGAAACAATGCGTTCTGTTTGCATCGAATGTGGTGATAGACTCATAATAGCAGCAAATATTTTGTGCACAATTCCAGTCGTTATTGCTACTAACTTGCGCAAACGAACTGAGAGATTTGAACCGATAACATTGGGAGAAATTCTACATCTTTGATTCTACTCTATTGCTCGCAACTGTCATCAGCAAAGTTACCCTCATTGCCAGGGAAAAGGCGTTTTACGAAGGAAATACCTGCTTTTATAAAAACAGACAGTGAATTTGTGTTCAAAAGTTGCCTTATATCTTCTAATATTTCTTCCTGTTCTGTATGCAGGCGTCTTTCAAGAAATTCTGATGCAGCTTGAACCACTTCAGTGCGAATTGCGAGGGAATTTCTTCTGTTTGTTGTTACAAAGTTGTTATGACAATTCTTTGTGGTTCAGTAAGATGTTCTATGTCATTCTTCCAAAATTATTCTCGCTTTCCTGGGGATGGTAAGACTTCCATGAGTTGAAATCTCCTCAATGCTGCATCACGGAATGTAAGGATGTCAGTGATAAGAAGGCTATCTCGCTGAAAATGTTTTTGCAAAACTGTTAAGATTTCCAGGATGTCACCCATGAGAGATGTAAGCCAAATGTGCTTTTCGTCCCAAGTCTTCAAAAAACCACTTGCCTCTGCCTTTTCGTTACGGTCCCCATTTACTTTTAGTTCATTCCACACTTCCTTACACAAGTATGGCCTCAACGAGTTGGAGAAAGTGCTCTGCAAACCTCACTTCATGTTGTCTCGGAAATTGTTTTGCATCTTGCTTCACTTGTTTAGAATTTTTGTTTTCACTGTTGACGTACGAAAGTACTTCGCGACTCCAGTGAGCGAAGCTTTCCATATTTTTAACCCCGGCACTGTTTGAATTATAGACTCAACTGCAAGGTCAGAATGATGGGCGCAACAACAGAATGTGAGAATATTTATGTTCCATTGATCACTTAGACGCTTCCAGGGTCCTGAATTGCACCCAGTATTCGCAGCTTTTCCATCTGTGGGTATACTCATTAACTTCTCATCTACCTCGCATACTCTCAAAGCTTCGTTAACTGCCTGCAATAAGCCCAGAGAGCCTCTTTCTTGGGGAGAATGCATGATCATGAACTTTGTGTTGTATTCACCATTTGGCATAACGATACGACAGCTTACAAATTTGTGGTCCCGCATATGTTGCTTACGCTCCCGTCAATCTGTATACTGAAAGCAACACACTGGTCGTACATTTCCTTTGTTTTTTTGCTCAACTACATAGATTGCTGACAACATCTCTCGGTAGTAGACCGGATCTTTGTAATGCAAGTCTGCGTTAGCTGGGACAAAATCTGGCAGGACAGCATCGGGTCCTTCATCAGTGACGAGGGCAACAAGTCTTTCGGCAGCAATTTTTGCCAGTGATCGAGCTGGCCAGGAATGAGCGGAAATTGTTTCCAGAAGACAATCATTGTAGACATGGTAAGCCAAGTTTATTGAAAAGCGTACCACATCTGGTTTTTGTTTTGTTAAACATCTCAACGATGGATGCTTGAAATTTTTCTCTTCCCAAGCAGATTCCAGTTGTTGTTGATTTTTTGCTGCTTTATGTATTGAAGATTGTAGGTGGTCTACAATCAATTTGAGTCTGTCCTCCCCATCTGCTCTAACTTCTTGTGCAATAGCAACTGACCCATTCTTAGAAAGCTTTTTCGCTTCGTCTTCGCGCTCATTGCATACTTTGCAACGTAGATGTATGCGTTTTCTTCCATTTCTTACAGCCTAAATTCCTGTGCAATAATGCCTGTGAAACGCAGCTTAATTTCATGATAATAATGACTTGAGACACCATTTGTAGAATTATCAATTTTCTGCTCTTCGTAATTTTTATCCAGAGCAGCAACCTCTTTTGTACTTCTTTTTGTGGACTGTCTCCTTGTGGACTGTCTCCTTGTGGACTGTCTCCTTGTGGACTGTCTCCTTGTGGACTGTCTCCTTGTGGACTGTCTCCTTGTGGACTGTCTCCTTGTGGACTGTCTCCTTGTGGACTGTCTCCTTGTGGACTGTCTCCTTGTGGACTGTCTCCTTGTGGACTGTCTCCTTGTGGACTGTCTCCTTGTGGACTGTCTCCTTGTGGACTGTCTCCTTGTGGACTGTCTCCTTGTGGACTGTCTCCTTGTGGACTGTCTCCTTGTGGACCCCGAGGAATTGTCTCCTTGAGGTGTTCCTTTAGTATTTCTGGAACTGCTTTTAAATGATTGATGACATCGCGATCAGAATTATTAGGTGGGATGCTGGCTTTAGGCCAAATGGGAACTCTTGTACCCACACCCTGCTGTTTCTTTGTTTAATAAAAGATGTTATTTTGCTTGGTATCTTTTCCTTTTCTCGTTTCTTTCCGTCCTTGGCATCTTCTTTCATAACAGCTCTAGCAAGTGTAAAACAAAATTCTTCGCTTTGGGTTTTAAAAAAAACATCGTTCTTGTGTGGCTCCACGTGCTCTCGGGCACAGTACGCCTTGCTTGAAATACGAGCTTTCCAAATTCCAGACTTTGTGAATGAGAAGGGGAATCACCTATAGAAGCAGCAGTTCCAGGGAAAAATGAATTGAGATTTGAAACCTGTTCAATGAAGATTTCATCCACAAATATCTCAAATAAAGTAAAAAGTCACCGAATCATAAGGGCACTTAAGTGGTGGGGCAAACATGTTCCACTTGTGGGGCAATGAAAGGGGCTGGCTGGTGCGGAATTTCCCCACCACTTTATATGTTAAAAAATCACTCACGGTGAGTGATTACCTTGGCAAGCAAAGAGGTGAAGGACAATTCACAGGTATGTACTTCAATCAAGATTATGGATATCCTCTGAGTTGCTTCCTTTCTTTGGTAAATAATATTATTTCCCGTGTCGAGTTCTTATCATTCTACCTAATTAAATTCCCAAAATATTGCAATATGGCAATTGTGGATGCATTTTGTAGAGTCGAAATTCTACCCGGTATAAGCTCTATATGTGGTCTACGTTTCTGGAAAAAGAATGAGATCAGCAACCTGACCTTCTCAATGCGTTGACTACCTGTAGATAATTGTGTTCGATGACTGTAAACCTATAACTGCTTTCATAAAAAACACATTGACATATGTTTATATTCTACTAGATGGTAGAATTAGCTTTGAATATTTGCAGGTTTTTTTTCAACACCCTGCCACTCACATTGCAAATATCTAATGATGTGAAAAGGGCACCAAACATTCCAACTTTGTGTAAATTCTTTGTGATTGACCAACTAATATGTTTTGTTGGTTGGCACATTTTGGCCTTGCTGTAACTGGATGCACCTGTAACGTAACTTCACTCTTCAATCAGATTATTTTAAGTATGATTCTTCAATTAAGTGCCAGTTATGTGTACAGTCATTTAAACCCCGCAAGACTCCTTGATTATGTCTTCTTACCTAAGTACATCTAAATAGAATTTTAAACTTTCCAAGATTGAAACACTTTTGATATCAGATACTAGCACAAAAACAGTGAAAAAATATCAAATTCCATTGTACTTGTATAATTTGATTTAAACTCTTGATTTAATTTGATTTAAATTTGATTTGCACAATTAAGCTACAACTTAAGCTATGACTGATTATCATGGTTTTCTAGACATACAAAGTTTCAATGCCAATCTCTATATTAATTTATACTTGCATTTCTTTGAATAAAATACATTTAAACTGCGAAGTGGGAAGTAAAACAAATTTCTGCAGGACAATGCTTATATTATAAGTGCCCTTTCAATGCTCAATAGATCAAATAAATTTTAAAGCTCTGTCTTTCCATTAAACTGACCCTCTACCATCTCTACTGATTTTAAATAAGTATTCTTCAAGGGGCCTACTACTGAGTTCAGTAAATTCAGGATTCATAAGACGTATTACTCCACAGAGTGCTACTGCATCAATCCAATTTATGAACCAGCAAGAACAGCAAAATAGAACCAATGATCTTTGTGTGTCTGTTACATAGCAA
>ML133471.1:2759478-2773514 GCA_003864495.1 Nemopilema nomurai | reverse complement strand
GTGATGTCTTTCAATTGTACAAACTAGAATATACTTGCCATAGTTAGGAGGCTTTAAGTCAGCGAAGGATTGTAACCCGTTATTTAAGTCGCTTTTCGAAGGCCAACACCTTCCTTTTAAAGATGTCCAATTTGGTTGAATGCAAGTTTTTATCTATTCGACACTTTTTACATTCGGGCAGCATTACTGAACATATCCAAGGTGAAGGTGATTTCACGCGACTTAGCAACTAGTGAGGCTTCTCAATTCCCTTTCTCAAGAAAATGGCGGGAAGCTTTCGAAAAAGACTGGATCGAGCATCCTATTGTTTTTCGCCTTTTACAAACTGCGGCCAGCCAATAAACTGGCGCGAGCACTTTGTTATTGTATTATGGCGGGAAAATTCAAGCATTTCGTAGCCAGGAACGCCACACGAAGCCGTGTCTGTACTTGAGGAATGGCGGCAGGCACGTGAAACTTAGATTAAATCACAAATCAAGATATTTGAATTTGCAATTTGTTCAAATGCTCATTTATAAACGTCATTTCAACTGAAATCAGTTAGAAATTGGCCGCCAATTTCACGAAAGAAGCCCAAAAAAGAAAAGCGAAGTCACATAGAAAACGTGAAGTCACATGAAGAAAGTGATGTGTTAGAAGCCGCAAAATATCAATTTTCCCCAGGCAATGTCATATGGACGTTTTCGTTTAGAATGCTATCACAATGTTAGAAAAAATCAAGAATGCTTCTTAAATAATTCCTCATAAATCTCAGAAAGATTTTCCTACAAAATATTTCGATACAGAATTCAATGGTCAAATCAATAATATTCAACAGTGTCTCTTACTACAAGCAGTTGCTGAAATATTTTAACGTTTGCAAAGCGAGGCGAGTGTTTAGGCCACAGAAAAATTGACTTCTTCGCCATAACAGCTGTACTAACCCTATATTCATATCCGATTTCACAGCTAATAACGATACTGAGAGCAAAATTATCTGTAAAAATGGTAAACACACTTACTTGCAATCATATTATTCTTTGAATTTCATTCTGTTCTGCATCCTAGAGAATTATCATCCAAATGATGCAGAGATGCAGGCGTGGACGAAGGTGTACCCTAACGGACATACTGAAATGGCCTCTCTTTGAATCCGAGGTATAAAAAAGGCGCGAAACCGAACTGAAGAACTCACGTGCATTACATGGGATTGCTTATCAAATTCATCAGAATTGTATTAGAATCATCTGAAAAGAAAAGTACAATTGTATAATTGGCCATTGTACAATTTGACAACGGGGACCGCGATGTAGCATACAATATGCAACCAGTGGCGATTCTATCCTATGGGAACTCAGAACGATAAAGGAAGAGCGAGCGGCAAATAAGAACGCACTCTTACGTAAGCATGTTCTATAAATCAAATAAACTAAAAGCTCCCGATTAAATCCACTGGGGCTCCTGGTCCCTAGAAAAGGTGAAAACCTTCCGTGTGTCTTAAAGGATCACGATCGCTCATAATAGTTTAGGGGATGTAGATTCTTCCTTTGGTATTGTTCTGCGGTTAGTCTGTACACCACGGCTGCAATTGCATCCCAGTTACATCGTCACTTCGAATGCTGTAAAAGGCGCTTCTCAAAGGGCAACTAGTGGTTTTGCTTGAGCCACAGTGACTTACAAAGGCTGCTTGGATATGCTTACTGGTATCTCATACAGAAAGTAATAAGCCAGTGAAAGATTCGAATTTCACAAGAAGCCTTTCTGAGTCTTCATAATGCCATCTCGGCAACATGACATGCCCTAATGAGTTGGTAAAGGTTCTTTGGAATATCCAAACTTTATTCCTAACAAAAGTTGAACAATTAGGCCAAGCCAACCAACCTGGATAACAGTGATGTTTACAGACAAAGGAGGATCAACATAATTGAGTACAACGCGAACAAAATTTTTGAAATTAGCCTTAAAGAATGGCTAAAAATGCATCTCCTAGACTTGAAATTAACAATTATTTTACCGCTCAGAAAAGAAAATGCGACGATTCTCAAAAGCATTGATTATGATATTTAGGAAAACTTTGGAAGGTGAGATATCTTGCTAAAATTCATATGACAGACGCTGGGGAAAGAAAGAAAGAAAGGAAGAAAGGGTGACGATTAACCACCCGGTTGACTCCTCTCCTGTTTTATAAACGCCTTCTTTTACAGGATCTCAAAAAATATGCTCTAATCTTACAACTGTCTAATTAATATGCCTCCATCCAAGGGCCTTTTCTTGAGTTTCACGAAGCAAAGACCCTTCCATCATGTTGCTCAAGCTCAAGCATCATTCTAGTGGTCATCTGTTTTCATTTAAAATTTTATCCATCTCATTCATGGGACCTATACGTTTAGGTTTATATCCAAATCTCTAGTTCATAACTATGAGCCGTTTTTTATGAAGATGAGAGATTATTTTACAGAAGGATTTATTTCCTTTAAATAATTTGTCTTGGTAAAAAAAGTAAACATAAAGTGAACAGAGAAAAACAGCAAATCAAAACAAATAAAATTGTGCTTTAGTTGTTTAAGTCACTAAAACAATTTTCGCTCACATTTTTAATTAACAAAGCTTTCTGTGCAAACATATGGAATTTGTCGTAAAGCATTAACATGTCTCCCAAATCAACTTTTCAGAAAGGTTACTTGGCCGTACTGCCCCCATGAATTCAGCGCCCATGCTCCTATAGCTACTTCTATTAAGTGATTTTCACGTCTCTAATGAAAAAATTCTGAATGCCATAAGATCACAAAATCAGTTGGCCGTCGGAAACTCCTTGTAATTCACGACCTCTCAGAGCAAATATGTATTTGTGCCTAATCACACAATCGTCAGTCACCCTCTTAGCTGAAAGTCTCACAATACGAATAGCAGAGATGGTCTTTCCGTTTGGTAATGCAAGATGGTTTTTCAAGCAAGTTATTGAAGTCTTTTGGCTTCCATTCTGAAAAAAGCAGGCGTACTTGAAGCGTAGACCTTTCCTCCGGCAAATTCACAAGGCATATCATAAGATATCCACTAGATGTCTTCTAACTATAATGGTAAAGAAGTACA
Organism: Nemopilema nomurai; assembly: GCA_003864495.1. NCBI lineage: Eukaryota > Metazoa > Cnidaria > Scyphozoa > Rhizostomeae > Rhizostomatidae > Nemopilema > Nemopilema nomurai. Next base: position 2,770,445 of record ML133471.1, on the reverse strand, counting down.
ACGGATATTTATCTGACGAAAGCTCGGTGTTGAAAAGAATTGATAAAAGGTCAGTTGAAAGAAAGTCTAGTTATCACATTTTATGAAAACAATTCACAAAGCTATAGGCAAATTTCAATAGAAGAGCAAGCCCAGGTAGAATTCTTTTTGGTGGTAAAATAAATATCAGTACAACTCTTGGTGCTTAAAAGATAGTTCTCACTATGATTTCAAGGTAACTGTCACACTTAAAGTTAGTTGGAATAACTCATCGATCATCAGCTTCCGGTCGCAGGGGCAATCAAGTTCTCCTCGTAGATATTTGATTTGCATAAAAGTGCATATTTTTCTACCTTTCTATCAAGACGTTTGGATGGTATATTTATAAAATGTATTCTAGTCACAACTTTCGTGGTAAGCACTGGGAAACCCTGGGAATAGAATGGAAACAAGGCAGCACTGCTTACCTTTTGGTTGCAACCAGGATGAGGTATGCACATTGGTAGAGGGTTATTTCTCTTGAAGGGTGTAATTTGATTCCTGTAATTGATCGTGTTATGCCTCTTCTAATGAACAGACTTTCTCATTTCTGTCTCAGCTGTTTTCCATTCACAACCATGCGAAAGAATATTTGCTAGAATTTGAAACAATAGGTTAGATGCAAGATAAGTTGGGTTTTACCAAGATGGAAGAGGAATATACGAATAGACTGAGCAATCGAAAGTTGGGGCGAGGCTCTTCCTGGTTCTACACCTTTGTCCAGCACATGAAAAAATGATACTAGATCAACTACAAATACCAGACTTGAAAGTGTTCTGTGGGGACTTAAGAATTCATAACATAAACGATCTAAAAATTGGTGGCATTCATACCTTGGAAAGGTCATCAAATCAGAGATTGATCGTGAAAGTAGTTGATGATTACACCAAAATTCTAGTTTCATAAATTATTTTAACATACAATCTTGTGCAATCGAATTCTTGTTAGCTAATCCTGTAAGTTTCAACTTGTACGAACTCGCTTTCCTTTTCGCAAGCTTTCCTTCTGCACTTTGTACGCGTTCCTTTAGCCGTTCTCACTGCTCTTTTACGTACATTGCTCAGGACTGTAGCATGTCTTGCTTCGCGATTCACGAAACTAAGCCCTAAACATCGGAAGACGGAGGTGATTAAAAAAAAAAAAAAAAATCTAAATTACATGAAAGGCGTTTGTAGACGCCCAAATACCCAAGTGAAGAATGAAGAAGTGTGGAACACTGAGCGCATGAGATACCTGCAACTTTATTAATGATAGGGGCCTAGTAAGCGAACAACGAAACAAATTGCTTGGCTTACCGTTCTTTCAGGTTAGAAGATGTTGTAAATCGTCCTGAAAAGCCTCAGCATCCCTTTCAAACCGCCGTCCTGAGTCCCCAACTATGCTCAAATGGAAGAGAGGGAATCCTTAGCCACGGAAGACAGAGGGCGCATAAGGCAAATCAAATATAACCACTAACACTAGGTGTAGTCGCTCCTAATCATTGGTTGATTCGTAACAATCGCTCTACCCGTGGATATCTCGTCGAGATATGCCTATTCAATGCTGCTGCGTATGTAGCCCACGAGCTGAGGTCATACTAGAGCGTTGAACGGAGGACTGTCATCACAAATAACACAATAACCTAAGGCACCTGAAACGACGTTTCTCATCGCCCCTATGCCCCACTTCAAGGCGATGAATGGCGATGGAACACCGTCATGCGAAACAGGTAGGAAACAAACTACCCATGTTACCAATTATACTTATCACTATGAGATATGTAGTTGCTCCAAATTATTGGTTTAACTTGCAAAAACTCTCCCATTTGGTATCGCATAACCGTCCTACGATACCTATTCAATGTTCTTGTGTACTGACCGAGGGGCCATAGTCGGTACTAAACAATGAACTGGGAATTGTGATTACAAAAACACAACAACCTAAGGCACCTGAAACGACGTTTCTCATCGCCCCTATGCCCCACTTCAAGGCGATGAATGGTGATAGAACACCGTCATGCGAAACAGGTAGGAAACAAACTACCCAAGTTACCAATTATACTTATCACTATGAGACATGTAGCTGCTCCAAATTATTGGTTTAACTTGCAAAAACTCTCCCATTTGGTATCGCATAACCGTCCTACGATACCTATTCAATGTTCTTGTGTACTGACCGAGGGGCATAGTCGGTACTAAACAATGAATTTAGGATTGTGATTACAAAAACACAACAACCTAAGGCACCTGAAACGACGTTTCTCATCGCCCCTATGCCCCACTTCAAGGCGATGAATGGTGATAGAACACCGTCATGCGAAACAGGTAGGAAACAAACTACCCAAGTTACCAATTATACTTATCACTATGAGACATGTAGCTGCTCCAAATTATTGGTTTAACTTGCAAAAACTCTCCCATTTGGTATCGCATAACCGTCCTACGATACCTATTCAATGTTCTTGTGTACTGACCAAGGGGCCATAGTCGGTACTAAACAATGAATTTAGGATTGTGATTACAAAAACACAACAACCTAAGGCACCTGAAACGACGTTTCTCATCGCCCCTATGCCCCACTTCAAGGCGATGAATGGTGATAGAACACCGTCATGCGAAACAGGTAGGAAACAAACTACCCAAGTTACCAATTATACTTATCACTATGAGACATGTAGCTGCTCCAAATTATTGGTTTAACTTGCAAAAACTCTCCCATTTGGTATCGCATAACCGTCCTACGATACCTATTCAATGTTCTTGTGTACTGACCGAGGGGCCATAGTCGGTACTAAACAATGAATTTAGGATTGTGATTACAAAAACACAACAACCTAAGGCACCTGAAACGACGTTTCTCATCGCCCCTATGCCCCACTTCAAGGCGATGAATGGTGATAGAACACCGTCATGCGAAACAGGTAGGAAACAAACTACCCAAGTTACCAATTATACTTATCACTATGAGACATGTAGCTGCTCCAAATTATTGGTTTAACTTGCAAAAACTCTCCCATTTGGTATCGCATAACCGTCCTACGATACCTATTCAATGTTCTTGTGTACTGACCAAGGGGCCATAGTCGGTACTAAACAATGAATTTAGGATTGTGATTACAAAAACACAACAACCTAAGGCACCTGAAACGACGTTTCTCATCGCCCCTATGCCCCACTTCAAGGCGATGAATGGTGATGGAACACCGTCATGCGAAACAGGTAGGAAACAAACTACCCAAGTTACCAATTACTTATCACTATGAGACATGTAGTTGCTCCAAATTATTGGTTTAACTTGCAAAAACTCTCCCATTTGGTATCGCATAACCGTCCTACGATACCTATTCAATGTTCTTGTGTACTGACCAGGGCATAGTCGGTACTAAACAATGAATTTAGGATTGTGATTACAAAAACACAACAACCTAAGGCACCTGAAACGACGTTTCTCATCGCCCCTATGCCCCACTTCAAGGCGATGAATAGTGATAGAACACCGTCATGCGAAACAGGTAGGAAACAAACTACCCAAGTTACCAATTATACTTATCACTATGAGACATGTAGTTGCTCCAAATTATTGGTTTAACTTGCAAAACTCTCCCAATTTCGTATCGCATAACCGTCCTACGATACCTATTCAATGTTCTTGTGTACTGACCGAGGATGCACTGTCGGTACTAAACAATGAACTAGGATTGTGATTACAAAAACACAACAACCTAAGGCACCTGAAACGACGTTTCTCATCGCCCCTATGCCCCACTTCAAGGCGATGAATGGTGATGGAACACCGTCATGCGAAACAGGTAGGAAACAAACTACCCACGTTAATACTCATAATAAGCAAAACAACAATATAAAAAAACAAAGCGCGCTAAGTGAGCAAAACTACTCACTGCTTTTTCCAGATGAAAATCATCCATTTCCGTCCCTTGTAGTCCATCCTCTCCATCCGCCAACTGAACTAAAGACGAAAGAACAGGATGATTAAGATCGATAAGAGGGATGCTATATAGGGGAAATATTTTCTGCTTACTGTTTTTCCGATTTATTTGTTGATGTTCATCCTTAAGACTTGTCCTGATGCCTATAAACTGTGTTCAGACAGGACGGGCAATCGTCAGTAATTATCACTGAACAGCGAACCATAATTGCAAACAGGACAAGAACTTAGGCAGCCTGAAACTGTGCTAATCATCGCCCTTTTCCCTTTCAAACAATAAATCGTGTGATATTACTGGCCCTGACAAGTCATTTGTAAATAACGAAGCCCATCAATTATTCCAGTTTTGCAATTGCTTCTTAATTAGATGAGTACTAGAGGCTTTTCCGAATGTTTTCCGAAAACAGGCCGTTAATTTTCTTCCTTGTTCATTTATCTACTTGCCTTTCTGTTGTCCCTTGCCCTTGGTCGCCCAAATCATTTTTTTGGTTTGTTAAATTTTGTTGGTAAAACTCACGTTCTTTGGAGAGAACTGTCGCCTACATTTATGCTGGTAGTCCCTTTTCTCAGCGGAGGGCAACAATTATAGCTATGCAGTGAAGGGCATTTTTTAAAAATTTTTCACTGGTGGGGCATTTGAGAAAAGGGCATACAGATAAAGGTAGAATTTACAAATAAACAGGCTTTCAAAAATATTCTTAAAACATTGCTATAGACCATAGAACAAAATCACTGATCGCTAGTTTATAACTAAAAGTGTCCATCTTTTCTGAAAAATTTCTTCACAAATTGACGTCTGCTATAAGTTTCAAAGTCTGGTTCTCGGTTTCTTCGTTCTTTTGTAGCAAGAAAATGAGTAACAGCAGCTCTTGGGTCGTAATGAGCAGTTCTAATGCCATTCAACGCAATGAATAAGCGAGTATTAATTGTATCATCTGTCATTGATACTCTTGCATCACTGGCCATGATATTGTGATGCGAAACAATGCGTTCTGTTTGCATCGAATGTGGTGATAGACTCATAATAGCAGCAAATATTTTGTGCACAATTCCAGTCGTTATTGCTACTAACTTGCGCAAACGAACTGAGAGATTTGAACCGATAACATTGGGAGAAATTCTACATCTTTGATTCTACTCTATTGCTCGCAACTGTCATCAGCAAAGTTACCCTCATTGCCAGGGAAAAGGCGTTTTACGAAGGAAATACCTGCTTTTATAAAAACAGACAGTGAATTTGTGTTCAAAAGTTGCCTTATATCTTCTAATATTTTTCCTGTTCTGTATGCAGGCGTCTTTCAAGAAATTCTGATGCAGCTTGAACCACTTCAGTGCGAATTGCGAGGGAATTTCTTCTGTTTGTTGTTACAAAGTTGTTATGACAATTCTTTGTGGTTCAGTAAGATGTTCTATGTCATTCTTCCAAAATTATTCTCGCTTTCCTGGGGATGGTAAGACTTCCATGAGTTGAAATCTCCTCAATGCTGCATCACGGAATGTAAGGATGTCAGTGATAAGAAGGCTATCTCGCTGAAAATGTTTTTGCAAAACTGTTAAGATTTCCAGGATGTCACCCATGAGAGATGTAAGCCAAATGTGCTTTTCGTCCCAAGTCTTCAAAAAACCACTTGCCTCTGCCTTTTCGTTACGGTCCCCATTTACTTTTAGTTCATTCCACACTTCCTTACACAAGTATGGCCTCAACGAGTTGGAGAAAGTGCTCTGCAAACCTCACTTCATGTTGTCTCGGAAATTGTTTTGCATCTTGCTTCACTTGTTTTAGAATTTTTGTTTTCACTGTTGACGTACGAAAGTACTTCGCGACTCCAGTGAGCGAAGCTTTCCATATTTTTAACCCCGGCACTGTTTGAATTATAGACTCAACTGCAAGGTCAGAATGATGGGCGCAACAACAGAATGTGAGAATATTTATGTTCCATTGATCACTTAGACGCTTCCAGGGTCCTGAATTGCACCCAGTATTCGCAGCTTTTCCATCTGTGGGTATACTCATTAACTTCTCATCTACCTCGCATACTCTCAAAGCTTCGTTAACTGCCTGCAATAAGCCCAGAGAGCCTCTTTCTTGGGGAGAATGCATGATCATGAACTTTGTGTTGTATTCACCATTTGGCATAACGATACGACAGCTTACAAATTTGTGGTCCCGCATATGTTGCTTACGCTCCCGTCAATCTGTATACTGAAAGCAACACACTGGTCGTACATTTCCTTTGTTTTTTTGCTCAACTACATAGATTGCTGACAACATCTCTCGGTAGTAGACCGGATCTTTGTAATGCAAGTCTGCGTTAGCTGGGACAAAATCTGGAGGACAGCATCGGGTCCTTCATCAGTGACGAGGGCAACAAGTCTTTCGGCAGCAATTTTTGCCAGTGATCGAGCTGGCCAGGAATGAGCGGAAATTGTTTCCAGAAGACAATCATTGTAGACATGGTAAGCCAAGTTTATTGAAAAGCGTACCACATCTGGTTTTTGTTTTGTTAAACATCTCAACGATGGATGCTTGAAATTTTTCTCTTCCCAAGCAGATTCCAGTTGTTGTTGATTTTTTGCTGCTTTATGTATTGAAGATTGTAGGTGGTCTACAATCAATTTGAGTCTGTCCTCCCCATCTGCTCTAACTTCTTGTGCAATAGCAACTGACCCATTCTTAGAAAGCTTTTTCGCGTCGTCTTCGCGCTCATTGCATACTTTGCAACGTAGATGTATGCGTTTTCTCCATTTCTTACAGCTTCAAATTCCTGTGCAATAATGCCTGTGAAACTCAGCTTAATTTCATGATAATAATGACTTGAGACACCATTTGTAGAATTATCAATTTTCTGCTCTTCGTAATTTTTATCCAGAGCAGCAACCTCTTTTGTACTTCTTTTTGTGGACTGTCTCCTTGTGGACTGTCTCCTTGTGGACTGTCTCCTTGTGGACTGTCTCCTTGTGGACTGTCTCCTTGTGGACTGTCTCCTTGTGGACTGTCTCCTTGTGGACTGTCTCCTTGTGGACTGTCTCCTTGTGGACTGTCTCCTTGTGGACTGTCTCCTTGTGGACTGTCTCCTTGTGGACTGTCTCCTTGTGGACTGTCTCCTTGTGGACTGTCTCCTTGTGGACTGTCTCCTTGTGGACTGTCTCCTTGTGGACTGTCTCCTTGTAGACTGTCTCCTTGGACTGTCTCCTTGTGGACTGTCTCCTTGTGGACTGTCTCCTTGTGGACTGTCTCCTTGTGGACTGTCTCCTTGTGGACTGTCTCCTTGTGGACTGTCTCCTTGTGGACTGTCTCCTTGTGGACTGTCTCCTTGTGGACTGTCTCCTTGTGGACTGTCTCCTTGTGGACTGTCTCCTTGTGGACTGTCTCCTTGTGGACTGTCTCCTTGTGGACTGTCTCCTTGTGGACTGTCTCCTTGTGGACTGTCTCCTTGTGGACTGTCTCCTTGTGGACTGTCTGCTTGTGGACTGTCTCCTTGTGGACTGTCTCCTTGTGGACTGTCTCCTTGTGGACTGTCTCCTTGTGGACTGTCTCCTTGTGGACTGTCTCCTTGTAGACTGTCTCCTTGTAGACTGTCTCCTTGTAGACTGTCTCCTTGTGGACTGTCTCCTTGTGGCTTCTTTTTGTGTGAACTGTCTGCTTGTGGACTGTCTCTTGTGGACTGTCTCTTGTGGACTGTCTCCTTGTGGACTGTCTCCTTGTGGACTGTCTCCTTGTGGACTGTCTCCTTGTGGACTGTCTCCTTGTGGACTGTCTCCTTGTGGACTGTCTCCTTGTGGACTGTCTCCTTGTGGACTGTCTCCTTGTGGACTGTCTCCTTGTGGACTGTCTCCTTGTGGACTGTCTCCTTGTGGACTGTCTCCTTGTGGACTGTCTCCTTGTGGACTGTCTCCTTGTGGACTGTCTCCTTGTGGACTGTCTCCTTGTGGACTGTCTCCTTGTGGACTGTCTCCTTGTGGACTGTCTCCTTGTGGACTGTCTCCTTGTGGACTGTCTCCTTGTGGACTGTCTCCTTGTGGACTGTCTCCTTGTGGACTGTCTCCTTGTGGACTGTCTCCTTGTGGACTGTCTCCTTGTGGACTGTCTCCTTGTGGACCCCGAGGAATTGTCTCCTTGAGGTGTTCCTTTAGTATTTCTGGAACTGCTTTTAAATGATTGATGACATCGCGATCAGAATTATTAGGTGGGATGCTGGCTTTAGGCCAAATGGGAACTCTTGTACCCACACCCTGCTGTTTCTTTGTTTAATAAAAGATGTTATTTTGCTTGGTATCTTTTCCTTTTCTCGTTTCTTTCCGTCCTTGGCATCTTCTTTCATAACAGCTCTAGCAAGTGTAAAACAAAATTCTTCGCTTTGGGTTTTAAAAAAAACATCGTTCTTGTGTGGCTCCACGTGCTCTCGGGCACAGTACGCCTTGCTTGAAATACGAGCTTTCCAAATTCCAGACTTTGTGAATGAGAAGGGGAATCACCTATAGAAGCAGCAGTTCCAGGGAAAAATGAATTGAGATTTGAAACCTGTTCAATGAAGATTTCATCCACAAATATCTCAAATAAAGTAAAAAGTAAAAAAGTCACCGAATCATAAGGGCACTTAAGTGGTGGGGCAAACATGTTCCACTTGTGGGGCAATGAAAGGGGCTGGCTGGTGGGAATTTCCCCACCACTTTATATGTTAAAAAATCACTCACGGTGAGTGATTACCTTGGCAAGCAAAGAGGTGAAGGACAATTCACAGGTATGTACTTCAATCAAGATTATGGATATCCTCTGAGTTGCTTCCTTTCTTTGGTAAATAATATTATTTCCCGTGTCGAGTTCTTATCATTCTACCTAATTAAATTCCCAAAATATTGCAATATGGCAATTGTGGATGCATTTTGTAGAGTCGAAATTCTACCCGGTATAAGCTCTATATGTGGTCTACGTTTCTGGAAAAAGAATGAGATCAGCAACCTGACCTTCTCAATGCGTTGACTACCTGTAGATAATTGTGTTCGATGACTGTAAACCTATAACTGCTTTCATAAAAAACACATTGACATATGTTTATATTCTACTAGATGGTAGAATTAGCTTTGAATATTTGCAGGTTTTTTTTCAACACCCTGCCACTCACATTGCAAATATCTAATGATGTGAAAAGGGCACCAAACATTCCAACTTTGTGTAAATTCTTTGTGATTGACCAACTAATATGTTTTGTTGGTTGGCACATTTTGGCCTTGCTGTAACTGGATGCACCTGTAACGTAACTTCACTCTTCAATCAGATTATTTTAAGTATGATTCTTCAATTAAGTGCCAGTTATGTGTACAGTCATTTAAACCCCGCAAGACTCCTTGATTATGTCTTCTTACCTAAGTACATCTAAATAGAATTTTAAACTTTCCAAGATTGAAACACTTTTGATATCAGATACTAGCACAAAAACAGTGAAAAAATATCAAATTCCATTGTACTTGTATAATTTGATTTAAACTCTTGATTTAATTTGATTTAAATTTGATTTGCACAATTAAGCTACAACTTAAGCTATGACTGATTATCATGGTTTTCTAGACATACAAAGTTTCAATGCCAATCTCTATATTAATTTATACTTGCATTTCTTTGAATAAAATACATTTAAACTGCGAAGTGGGAAGTAAAACAAATTTCTGCAGGACAATGCTTATATTATAAGTGCCCTTTCAATGCTCAATAGATCAAATAAATTTTAAAGCTCTGTCTTTCCATTAAACTGACCCTCTACCATCTCTACTGATTTTAAATAAGTATTCTTCAAGGGGCCTACTACTGAGTTCAGTAAATTCAGGATTCATAAGACGTATTACTCCACAGAGTGCTACTGCATCAATCCAATTTATGAACCAGCAAGAACAGCAAAATAGAACCAATGATCTTTGTGTGTCTGTTACATAGCAAGGATATGCTATGTCATTTTGACAGTCTATGTAAGCAATATCAAAAATATGAATTTTTAGTGTTTCCTTAAATGAAATATGAAACATAGCACCACCTTGAAAAACTAGGGTATGCTGAAAAAAATTCACGATTGAATCTAGATCAGTGGACATTGTATAGTGACTGATTTGTCTACTTTTCATTGTCACACCATGTCATGCTGACACACCTTTTCTCACTCCTCAGCCTCACTCCTGAGCAGTTGAGACATGCAAGAGGTCTTTAAAAATTTACTTTTTGAAAGAGGATCTACAGGAAAACAAATAGTTTTTACCAAAGAAATAAATCTTATGCCATGTTGCATCAATAGTCTGAATGATCATAACTGCATTGTAAAGAAAGAATGCTACAAAGAAACATATGAGAACAACAAACAACAAGAGATCTTTTGCAGATGTGAGCACAGTTCAAATTATTAGTTGCTTTCAAAAAGGGAGAGTACCCTTTGCCTGATGCTTCTTTCAAAAATGTAAAAAAATAACAGTATTTAGTCGAAACTTGTTTATACCTCGTATACGCGTAACCCTAGTATATCTTCTCTAAATTAGAAGGAAAGCAAACACCAAGAGCTTTCATTTAAAATCTGCATGGATCAGATTTTGTATAGGCAATATGGATTGTGGAAGTAGTTTTTAATTTAAACGTGATGTCTTTCAATTGTACAAACTAGAATATACTTGCCATAGTTAGGAGGCTTTAAGTCAGCGAAGGATTGTAACCCGTTATTTAAGTCGCTTTTCGAAGGCCAACACCTTCCTTTTAAAGATGTCCAATTTGGTTGAATGCAAGTTTTTATCTATTCGACACTTTTTACATTCGGGCAGCATTACTGAACATATCCAAGGTGAAGGTGATTTCACGCGACTTAGCAACTAGTGAGGCTTCTCAATTCCCTTTCTCAAGAAAATGGCGGGAAGCTTTCGAAAAAGACTGGATCGAGCATCCTATTGTTTTTCGCCTTTTACAAACTGCGGCCAGCCAATAAACTGGCGCGAGCACTTTGTTATTGTATTATGGCGGGAAAATTCAAGCATTTCGTAGCCGGAACGCCACA
>ML133471.1:2584266-2756878 GCA_003864495.1 Nemopilema nomurai | reverse complement strand
GCTGAGGTCATACTAGAGCGTTGAACGGAGGACTGTCATCACAAATAACACAATAACCTAAGGCACCTGAAACGACGTTTCTCATCGCCCCTATGCCCCACTTCAAGGCGATGAATGGCGATGGAACACCGTCATGCGAAACAGGTAGGAAACAAACTACCCATGTTACCAATTATACTTATCACTATGAGATATGTAGTTGCTCCAAATTATTGGTTTAACTTGCAAAAACTCTCCCATTTGGTATCGCATAACCGTCCTACGATACCTATTCAATGTTCTTGTGTACTGACGAGGGGCCATAGTCGGTACTAAACAATGAACTGGGAATTGTGATTACAAAAACACAACAACCTAAGGCACCTGAAACGACGTTTCTCATCGCCCCTATGCCCCACTTCAAGGCGATGAATGGTGATAGAACACCGTCATGCGAAACAGGTAGGAAACAAACTACCCAAGTTACCAATTATACTTATCACTATGAGACATGTAGCTGCTCCAAATTATTGGTTTAACTTGCAAAAACTCTCCCATTTGGTATCGCATAACCGTCCTACGATACCTATTCAATGTTCTTGTGTACTGACCAAGGGGCCATAGTCGGTACTAAACAATGAATTTAGGATTGTGATTACAAAAACACAACAACCTAAGGCACCTGAAACGACGTTTCTCATCGCCCCTATGCCCCACTTCAAGGCGATGAATGGTGATAGAACACCGTCATGCGAAACAGGTAGGAAACAAACTACCCAAGTTACCAATTATACTTATCACTATGAGACATGTAGCTGCTCCAAATTATTGGTTTAACTTGCAAAAACTCTCCCATTTGGTATCGCATAACCGTCCTACGATACCTATTCAATGTTCTTGTGTACTGACCAAGGGGCCATAGTCGGTACTAAACAATGAATTTAGGATTGTGATTACAAAAACACAACAACCTAAGGCACCTGAAACGACGTTTCTCATCGCCCCTATGCCCCACTTCAAGGCGATGAATGGTGATAGAACACCGTCATGCGAAACAGGTAGGAAACAAACTACCCAAGTTACCAATTATACTTATCACTATGAGACATGTAGCTGCTCCAAATTATTGGTTTAACTTGCAAAAACTCTCCCATTTGGTATCGCATAACGTCCTACGATACCTATTCAATGTTCTTTGTTACGACCAAGGGGCCATAGTCGGTACTAAACAATGAATTTAGGATTGTGATTACAAAAACACAACAACCTAAGGCACCTGAAACGACGTTTCTCATCGCCCTATGCCCCACTTCAAGGCGATGAATGGGATAAACACCGTCATGCGAAACAGGTAGGAAACAAACTACCCAAGTTACCAATTATACTTATCACTATGAGACATGTAGCTGCTCCAAATTATTGGTTTAACTTGCAAAAACTCTCCCATTTGGTATCGCATAACCGTCCTACGATACCTATTCAATGTTCTTGTGTACTGACCAAGGGGCCATAGTCGGTACTAAACAATGAATTTAGGATTGTGATTACAAAAACACAACAACCTAAGGCACCTGAAACGACGTTTCTCATCGCCCCTATGCCCCACTTCAAGGCGATGAATGGCGATGGAACACGTCATGCGAAACAGGTAGGAAACAAACTACCCAAGTTACCAATTATACCTATCACTATGAGACATGTAGTTGCTCTCAAATTATTGGTTTAACTTGCAAAAACTCTCCCATTTGGTATCGCATAACCGTCCTACGATACCTATTCAATGTTCTTGTGTACTGACCGAGGATTCACTGTCGGTACTAAACAATGAATTTAGGATTGTGATTACAAAAACACAACAACCTAAGGCACCTGAAACGACGTTTCTCATCGCCCCTATGCCCCACTTCAAGGCGATGAATAGTGATAGAACACCGTCATGCGAAACAGGTAGGAAACAAACTACCCAAGTTACCAATTATACTTATCACTATGAGACATGTAGTTGCTCCAAATTATTGGTTTAACTTGCAAAATCTCTCCAATTTCGTATCGCATAACCGTCCTACGATACCTATTCAATGTTCTTGTGTACTGACCGAGGATGCACTGTCGGTACTAAACAATGAACTGGGGATTATGATTACAAAAACACAACAACCTAAGGCACCTGAAACGACGTTTCTCATCGCCCCTATGCCCCACTTCAAGGCGATGAATGGTGATGGAACACCGTCATGCGAAACAGGTAGGAAACAAACTACCCACGTTAATACTCATAATAAGCAAAACAACAATATAAAAAAACAAAGCGCGCTAAGTGAGCAAAACTACTCACTGCTTTTTCCAGATGAAAATCATCCATTTCCGTCCCTTGTAGTCCATCCTCTCCATCCGCCAACTGAACTAAAGACGAAAGAACAGGATGATTAAGATCGATAAGAGGGATGCTATATAGGGGAAATATTTTCTGCTTACTGTTTTTCCGATTTATTTGTTGATGTTCATCCTTAAGACTTGTCCTGATGCCTATAAACTGTGTTCAGACAGGACGGGCAATCGTCAGTAATTATCACTGAACAGCGAACCATAATTGCAAACAGGACAAGAACTTAGGCAGCCTGAAACTGTGCTAATCATCGCCCTTTTCCCTTTCAAACAATAAATCGTGTGATATTACTGGCCCTGACAAGTCATTTGTAAATAACGAAGCCCATCAATTATTCCAGTTTTGCAATTGCTTCTTAATTAGATGAGTACTAGAGGCTTTTCCGAATGTTTTCCGAAAACAGGCCGTTAATTTTCTTCCTTGTTCATTTATCTACTTGCCTTTCTGTTGTCCCTTGCCCTTGGTCGCCCAAATCATTTTTTTTGGTTTGTTAAATTTTGTTGGTAAAACTCACGTTCTTTGGAGAGAACTGTCGCCTACATTTATGCTGGTAGTCCCTTTTCTCAGCGGAGGGCAACAATTATAGCTATGCAGTGAAGGGCATTTTTTAAAATTTTTCACTGGTGGGGCATTTGAGAAAAGGGCATACAGATAAAGGTAGAATTTACAAATAAACAGGCTTTCAAAAATATTCTTAAAACATTGCTATAGACCATAGAACAAAATCACTGATCGCTAGTTTATAACTAAAAGTGTCCATCTTTTCTGAAAAATTTCTTCACAAATTGACGTCTGCTATAAGTTTCAAAGTCTGGTTCTCGGTTTCTTCGTTCTTTTGTAGCAAGAAAATGAGTAACAGCAGCACTTGGGTCGTAATGAGCAGTTCTAATGCCATTCAACGCAATGAATAAGCGAGTATTAATTGTATCATCTGTCATTGATACTCTTGCATCACTGGCCATGATATTGTGATGCGAAACAATGCGTTCTGTTTGCATCGAATGTGGTGATAGACTCATAATAGCAGCAAATATTTTGTGCACAATTCCAGTCCTTATTGCTACTAACTTGCGCAAACGAACTGAGAGATTTGAACCGATAACATTGGGAGAAATTCTACATCTTTGATTCTACTCTATTGCTCGCAACTGTCATCAGCAAAGTTACATCATTGCCAGGGAAAAGGCGTTTTACGAAGGAAATACCTGCTTTTATAAAAACAGACAGTGAATTTGTGTTCAAAAGTTGCCTTATATCTTCTAATATTTTTTCCTGTTCTGTATGCAGGCGTCTTTCAAGAAATTCTGATGCAGCTTGAACCACTTCAGTGCGAATTGCGAGGGAATTTCTTCTGTTTGTTGTTACAAAGTTGTTATGACAATTCTTTGTGGTTCAGTAAGATGTTCTATGTCATTCTTCCAAAATTATTCTCGCTTTCCTGGGGATGGTAAGACTTCCATGAGTTGAAATCTCCTCAATGCTGCATCACGGAATGTAAGGATGTCAGTGATAAGAAGGCTATCTCGCTGAAAATGTTTTTGCAAAACTGTTAAGATTTCCAGGATGTCACCCATGAGAGATGTAAGCCAAATGTGCTTTTCGTCCCAAGTCTTCAAAAAACCACTTGCCTCTGCCTTTTCGTTACGGTCCCCATTTACTTTTAGTTCATTCCACACTTCCTTACACAAGTATGGCCTCAACGAGTTGGAGAAAGTGCTCTGCAAACCTCACTTCATGTTGTCTCGGAAATTGTTTTGCATCTTGCTTCACTTGTTTTAGAATTTTTGTTTTCACTGTTGACGTACGAAAGTACTTCGCGACTCCAGTGAGCGAAGCTTTCCATATTTTTAACCCCGGCACTGTTTGAATTATAGACTCAACTGCAAGGTCAGAACGATGGGCGCAACAACAGAATGTGAGAATATTTATGTTCCATTGATCACTTAGACGCTTCCAGGGTCCTGAATTGCACCCAGTATTCGCAGCTTTTCCATCTGTGGGTATACTCATTAACTTCTCATCTACCTCGCATACTCTCAAAGCTTCGTTAACTGCCTGCAATAAGCCCAGAGAGCCTCTTTCTTGGGGAGAATGCATGATCATGAACTTTGTGTTGTATTCACCATTTGGCATAACGATACGACAGCTTACAAATTTGTGGTCCCGCATATGTTGCTTACGCTCCCGTCAATCTGTATACTGAAAGCAACACACTGGTCGTACATTTCCTTTGTTTTTTTGCTCAACTACATAGATTGCTGACAACATCTCTCGGTAGTAGACCGGATCTTTGTAATGCAAGTCTGCGTTAGCTGGGACAAAATCTGGCAGGACAGCATCGGGTCCTTCATCAGTGACGAGGGCAACAAGTCTTTCGGCAGCAATTTTTGCCAGTGATCGAGCTAGCCAGGAATGAGCGGAAATTGTTTCCAGAAGACAATCATTGTAGACATGGTAAGCCAAGTTTATTGAAAAGCGTACCACATCTGGTTTTTGTTTTGTTAAACATCTCAACGATGGATGCTTGAAATTTTTCTCTTCCCAAGCAGATTCCAGTTGTTGTTGATTTTTTGCTGCTTATGTATGAAGATTGTAGGTGGTCTACAATCAATTTGAGTCTGTCCTCCCCATCTGCTCTAACTTCTTGTGCAATAGCAACTGACCCATTCTTAGAAAGCTTTTTCGCTTCGTCTTCGCGCTCATTGCATACTTTGCAACGTAGATGTATGCGTTTTCTTCCATTTCTTACAGCCAAATTCCTGTGCAATAATGCCTGTGAAACTCAGCTTAATTTCATGATAATAATGACTTGAGACACCATTTGTAGAATTATCAATTTTCTGCTCTTCGTAATTTTTATCCAGAGCAGCAACCTCTTTTGTACTTCTTTGTGGACTGTCTCCTTGTGGACTGTCTCCTTGTGGACTGTCTCCTTGTGGACTGTCTCCTTGTGGACTGTCTCCTTGTGGACTGTCTCCTTGTGGACTGTCTCCTTGTGGACTGTCTCCTTGTGGACTGTCTCCTTGTGGACTGTCTCCTTGTGGACTGTCTCCTTGTGGACTGTCTCCTTGTGGACTGTCTCCTTGTGGACTGTCTCCTTGTGGACTGTCTCCTTGTGGACTGTCTCCTTGTGGACTGTCTCCTTGTGGACTGTCTCCTTGTGGACTGTCTCCTTGTGGACTGTCTCCTTGTGGACTGTCTCCTTGTGGACTGTCTCCTTGTGGACTGTCTCCTTGTGGACTGTCTCCTTGTGGACCCGAGGAATTGTCTCCTTGAGGTGTTCCTTTAGTATTTCTGGAACTGCTTTTAAATGATTGATGACATCGCGATCAGAATTATTAGGTGGGATGCTGGCTTTAGGCCAAATGGGAACTCTTGTACCCACACCCTGCTGTTTCTTTGTTTAATAAAAGATGTTATTTTGCTTGGTATCTTTTCCTTTTCTCGTTTCTTTCCGTCCTTGGCATCTTCTTTCATAACAGCTCTAGCAAGTGTAAAACAAAATTCTTCGCTTTGGGTTTTAAAAAAAACATCGTTCTTGTGTGGCTCCACGTGCTCTCGGGCACAGTACGCCTTGCTTGAAATACGAGCTTTCCAAATTCCAGACTTTGTGAATGAGAAGGGGAATCACCTATAGAAGCAGCAGTTCCAGGGAAAAATGAATTGAGATTTGAAACCTGTTCAATGAAGATTTCATCCACAAATATCTCAAATAAAGTAAAAAAAGTCACCGAATCATAAGGGCACTTAAGTGGTGGGGCAAACATGTTCCACTTGTGGGGCAATGAAAGGGGCTGGCTGGTGCGGAATTTCCCCACCACTTTATATGTTAAAAAATCACTCACGGTGAGTGATTACCTTGGCAAGCAAAGAGGTGAAGGACAATTCACAGGTATGTACTTCAATCAAGATTATGGATATCCTCTGAGTTGCTTCCTTTCTTTGGTAAATAATATTATTTCCCGTGTCGAGTTCTTATCATTCTACCTAATTAAATTCCCAAAATATTGCAATATGGCAATTGTGGATGCATTTTGTAGAGTCGAAATTCTACCCGGTATAAGCTCTATATGTGGTCTACGTTTCTGGAAAAAGAATGAGATCAGCAACCTGACCTTCTCAATGCGTTGACTACCTGTAGATAATTGTGTTCGATGACTGTAAACCTATAACTGCTTTCATAAAAAACACATTGACATATGTTTATATTCTACTAGATGGTAGAATTAGCTTTGAATATTTGCAGGTTTTTTTTCAACACCCTGCCACTCACATTGCAAATATCTAATGATGTGAAAAGGGCACCAAACATTCCAACTTTGTGTAAATTCTTTGTGATTGACCAACTAATATGTTTTGTTGGTTGGCACATTTTGGCCTTGCTGTAACTGGATGCACCTGTAACGTAACTTCACTCTTCAATCAGATTATTTTAAGTATGATTCTTCAATTAAGTGCCAGTTATGTGTACAGTCATTTAAACCCCGCAAGACTCCTTGATTATGTCTTCTTACCTAAGTACATCTAAATAGAATTTTAAACTTTCCAAGATTGAAACACTTTTGATATCAGATACTAGCACAAAAACAGTGAAAAAATATCAAATTCCATTGTACTTGTATAATTTGATTTAAACTCTTGATTTAATTTGATTTAAATTTGATTTGCACAATTAAGCTACAACTTAAGCTATGACTGATTATCATGGTTTTCTAGACATACAAAGTTTCAATGCCAATCTCTATATTAATTTATACTTGCATTTCTTTGAATAAAATACATTTAAACTGCGAAGTGGGAAGTAAAACAAATTTCTGCAGGACAATGCTTATATTATAAGTGCCCTTTCAATGCTCAATAGATCAAATAAATTTTAAAGCTCTGTCTTTCCATTAAACTGACCCTCTACCATCTCTACTGATTTTAAATAAGTATTCTTCAAGGGGCCTACTACTGAGTTCAGTAAATTCAGGATTCATAAGACGTATTACTCCACAGAGTGCTACTGCATCAATCCAATTTATGAACCAGCAAGAACAGCAAAATAGAACCAATGATCTTTGTGTGTCTGTTACATAGCAAGGATATGCTATGTCATTTTGACAGTCTATGTAAGCAATATCAAAAATATGAATTTTTAGTGTTTCCTTAAATGAAATATGAAACATAGCACCACCTTGAAAAACTAGGGTATGCTGAAAAAAATTCACGATTGAATCTAGATCAGTGGACATTGTATAGTGACTGATTTGTCTACTTTTCATTGTCACACCATGTCATGCTGACACACCTTTTCTCACTCCTCAGCCTCACTCCTGAGCAGTTGAGACATGCAAGAGGTCTTTAAAAATTTACTTTTTGAAAGAGGATCTACAGGAAAACAAATAGTTTTTACCAAAGAAATAAATCTTATGCCATGTTGCATCAATAGTCTGAATGATCATAACTGCATTGTAAAGAAAGAATGCTACAAAGAAACATATGAGAACAACAAACAACAAGAGATCTTTTGCAGATGTGAGCACAGTTCAAATTATTAGTTGCTTTCAAAAAGGGAGAGTACCCTTTGCCTGATGCTTCTTTCAAAAATGTAAAAAAATAACAGTATTTAGTCAAACTTGTTTATACCTCGTATACGCGTAACCCTAGTATATCTTCTCTAAATTAGAAGGAAAGCAAACACCAAGAGCTTTCATTTAAAATCTGCATGGATCAGATTTTGTATAGGCAATATGGATTGTGGAAGTAGTTTTTAATTTAAACGTGATGTCTTTCAATTGTACAAACTAGAATATACTTGCCATAGTTAGGAGGCTTTAAGTCAGCGAAGGATTGTAACCCGTTATTTAAGTCGCTTTTCGAAGGCCAACACCTTCCTTTTAAAGATGTCCAATTTGGTTGAATGCAAGTTTTTATCTATTCGACACTTTTTACATTCGGGCAGCATTACTGAACATATCCAAGGTGAAGGTGATTTCACGCGACTTAGCAACTAGTGAGGCTTCTCAATTCCCTTTCTCAAGAAAATGGCGGGAAGCTTTCGAAAAAGACTGGATCGAGCATCCTATTGTTTTTCGCCTTTTACAAACTGCGGCCAGCCAATAAACTGGCGCGAGCACTTTGTTATTGTATTATGGCGGGAAAATTCAAGCATTTCGTAGCCAGGAACGCCACACGAAGCCGTGTCTGTACTTGAGGAATGGCGGCAGGCACGTGAAACTTAGATTAAATCACAAATCAAGATATTTGAATTTGCAATTTGTTCAAATGCTCATTTATAAACGTCATTTCAACTGAAATCAGTTAGAAATTGGCCGCCAATTTCACGAAAGAAGCCCAAAAAAGAAAAGCGAAGTCACATAGAAAACGTGAAGTCACATGAAGAAAGTGATGTGTTAGAAGCCGCAAAATATCAATTTTCCCCAGGCAATGTCATATGGACGTTTTCGTTTAGAATGCTATCACAATGTTAGAAAAAATCAAGAATGCTTCTTAAATAATTCCTCATAAATCTCAGAAAGATTTTCCTACAAAATATTTCGATACAGAATTCAATGGTCAAATCAATAATATTCAACAGTGTCTCTTACTACAAGCAGTTGCTGAAATATTTTAACGTTTGCAAAGCGAGGCGAGTGTTTAGGCCACAGAAAAATTGACTTCTTCGCCATAACAGCTGTACTAACCCTATATTCATATCCGATTTCACAGCTAATAACGATACTGAGAGCAAAATTATCTGTAAAAATGGTAAACACACTTACTTGCAATCATATTATTCTTTGAATTTCATTCTGTTCTGCATCCTAGAGAATTATCATCCAAATGATGCAGAGATGCAGGCGTGGACGAAGGTGTACCCTAACGGACATACTGAAATGGCCTCTCTTTGAATCCGAGGTATAAAAAAGGCGCGAAACCGAACTGAAGAACTCACGTGCATTACATGGGATTGCTTATCAAATTCATCAGAATTGTATTAGAATCATCTGAAAAGAAAAGTACAATTGTATAATTGGCCATTGTACAATTTGACAACGGGGACCGCGATGTAGCATACAATATGCAACCAGTGGCGATTCTATCCTATGGGAACTCAGAACGATAAAGGAAGAGCGAGCGGCAAATAAGAACGCACTCTTACGTAAGCATGTTCTATAAATCAAATAAACTAAAAGCTCCCGATTAAATCCACTGGGGCTCCTGGTCCCTAGAAAAGGTGAAAACCTTCCGTGTGTCTTAAAGGATCACGATCGCTCATAATAGTTTAGGGGATGTAGATTCTTCCTTTGGTATTGTTCTGCGGTTAGTCTGTACACCACGGCTGCAATTGCATCCCAGTTACATCGTCACTTCGAATGCTGTAAAAGGCGCTTCTCAAAGGGCAACTAGTGGTTTTGCTTGAGCCACAGTGACTTACAAAGGCTGCTTGGATATGCTTACTGGTATCTCATACAGAAAGTAATAAGCCAGTGAAAGATTCGAATTTCACAAGAAGCCTTTCTGAGTCTTCATAATGCCATCTCGGCAACATGACATGCCCTAATGAGTTGGTAAAGGTTCTTTGGAATATCCAAACTTTATTCCTAACAAAAGTTGAACAATTAGGCCAAGCCAACCAACCTGGATAACAGTGATGTTTACAGACAAAGGAGGATCAACATAATTGAGTACAACGCGAACAAAATTTTTGAAATTAGCCTTAAAGAATGGCTAAAAATGCATCTCCTAGACTTGAAATTAATTATTTTACCGCTCAGAAAAGAAAATGCGACGATTCTCAAAAGCATTGATTATGATATTTAGGAAAACTTTGGAAGGTGAGATATCTTGCTAAAATTCATATGACAGACGCTGGGGAAAGAAAGAAAGAAAGAAAGGAAGAAAGGGTGACGATTAACCACCCGGTTGACTCCTCTCCTGTTTTATAAACGCCTTCTTTTACAGGATCTCAAAAAATATGCTCTAATCTTACAACTGTCTAATTAATATGCCTCCATCCAAGGGCCTTTTCTTGAGTTTCACGAAGCAAAGACCCTTCCATCATGTTGCTCAAGCTCAAGCATCATTCTAGTGGTCATCTGTTTTCATTTAAAATTTTATCCATCTCATTCATGGGACCTATACGTTTAGGTTTATATCCAAATCTCTAGTTCATAACTATGAGCCGTTTTTTATGAAGATGAGAGATTATTTTACAGAAGGATTTATTTCCTTTAAATAATTTGTCTTGGTAAAAAAAGTAAACATAAAGTGAACAGAGAAAAACAGCAAATCAAAACAAATAAAATTGTGCTTTAGTTGTTTAAGTCACTAAAACAATTTTCGCTCACATTTTTAATTAACAAAGCTTTCTGTGCAAACATATGGAATTTGTCGTAAAGCATTAACATGTCTCCCAAATCAACTTTTCAGAAAGGTTACTTGGCCGTACTGCCCCCATGAATTCAGCGCCCATGCTCCTATAGCTACTTCTATTAAGTGATTTTCACGTCTCTAATGAAAAAATTCTGAATGCCATAAGATCACAAAATCAGTTGGCCGTCGGAAACTCCTTGTAATTCACGACCTCTCAGAGCAAATATGTATTTGTGCCTAATCACACAATCGTCAGTCACCCTCTTAGCTGAAAGTCTCACAATACGAATAGCAGAGATGGTCTTTCCGTTTGGTAATGCAAGATGGTTTTTCAAGCAAGTTATTGAAGTCTTTTGGCTTCCATTCTGAAAAAAGCAGGCGTACTTGAAGCGTAGACCTTTCCTCCGGCAAATTCACAAGGCATATCATAAGATATCCACTAGATGTCTTCTAACTATAATGGTAAAGAAGTACAACGGATATTTATCTGACGAAAGCTCGGTGTATTGAAAAGAATTGATAAAAGGTCAGTTGAAAGAAAGTCTAGTTATCACATTTTATGAAAACAATTCACAAAGCTATAGGCAAATTTCAATAGAAGAGCAAGCCCAGGTAGAATTCTTTTTGGTGGTAAAATAAATATCAGTACAACTCTTGGTGCTTAAAAGATAGTTCTCACTATGATTTCAAGGTAACTGTCACACTTAAAGTTAGTTGGAATAACTCATCGATCATCAGCTTCCGGTCGGCAGGGGCAATCAAGTTCTCCTCGTAGATATTTGATTTGCATAAAAGTGCATATTTTTCTACCTTTCTATCAAGACGTTTGGATGGTATATTTATAAAATGTATTCTAGTCACAACTTTCGTGGTAAGCACTGGGAAACCCTGGGAATAGAATGGAAACAAGGCAGCACTGCTTACCTTTTGGTTGCAACCAGGATGAGGTATGCACATTGGTAGAGGGTTATTTCTCTTGAAGGGTGTAATTTGATTCCTGTAATTGATCGTGTTATGCCTCTTCTAATGAACAGACTTTCTCATTTCTGTCTCAGCTGTTTTCCATTCACAACCATGCGAAAGAATATTTGCTAGAATTTGAAACAATAGGTTAGATGCAAGATAAGTTGGGTTTTACCAAGATGGAAGAGGAATATACGAATAGACTGAGCAATCGAAAGTTGGGGCGAGGCTCTTCCTGGTTCTACACCTTTGTCCAGCACATGAAAAAATGATACTAGATCAACTACAAATACCAGACTTGAAAGTGTTCTGTGGGGACTTAAGAATTCATAATATAAACGATCTAAAAATTGGTGGCATTCATACCTTGGAAAGGTCATCAAATCAGAGATTGATCGTGAAAGTAGTTGATGATTACACCAAAATTCTAGTTTCATAAATTATTTTAACATACAACTTGTGCAATCGAATTCTTGTTAGCTAATCCTGTAAGTTTCAACTTGTACGAACTCGCTTTCCTTTTCGCAAGCTTTCCTTCTGCACTTTGTACGCGTTCCTTTAGCCGTTCTCACTGCTCTTTTACGTACATTGCTCAGGACTGTAGCATGTCTTGCTTCGCGATTCACGAAACTAAGCCCTAAACATCGGAAGACGGAGGTGATTAAAAAAAAAAAAAAAATCTAAATTACATGAAAGGCGTTTGTAGACGCCCAAATACCCAAGTGAAGAATGAAGAAGTGTGGAACACTGAGCGCATGAGATACCTGCAACTTTATTAATGATAGGGGCCTAGTAAGCGAACAACGAAACAAATTGCTTGGCTTACCGTTCTTTCAGGTTAGAAGATGTTGTAAATCGTCCTGAAAAGCCTCAGCATCCCTTTCAAACCGCCGTCCTGAGTCCCCAACTATGCTCAAATGGAAGAGAGGGAATCCTTAGCCACGGAAGACAGAGGGCGCATAAGGCAAATCAAATATAACCACTAACACTAGGTGTAGTCGCTCCTAATCATTGGTTGATTCGTAACAATCGCTCTACCCGTGGATATCTCGTCGAGATATGCCTATTCAATGCTGCTGCGTATGTAGCCCACGAGCAGAGGTCATACTAGAGCGTTGAACGGAGGACTGTCATCACAAATAACACAATAACCTAAGGCACCTGAAACGACGTTTCTCATCGCCCCTATGCCCCACTTCAAGGCGATGAATGGCGATGGAACACCGTCATGCGAAACAGGTAGGAAACAAACTACCCATGTTACCAATTATACTTATCACTATGAGATATGTAGTTGCTCCAAATTATTGGTTTAACTTGCAAAAACTCTCCCATTTGGTATCGCATAACCGTCCTACGATACCTATTCAATGTTCTTGTGTACTGACCGAGGGGCCATAGTCGGTACTAAACAATGAACTGGGAATTGTGATTACAAAAACACAACAACCTAAGGCACCTGAAACGANGAGCAATCGAAAGTTGGGGCGAGGCTCTTCCTGGTTCTACACCTTTGTCCAGCACATGAAAAAATGATACTAGCTACACCAGACTTTGCCAGCACATGAAAAAATGATACTAGATCAACTACAAATACCAGACTTGAAAGTGTTCTGTGGGGACTTAAGAATTCATAACATAAACGATCTAAAAATTGGTGGCATTCATACCTTGGAAAGGTCATCAAATCAGAGATTGATCGTGAAAGTAGTTGATGATTACACCAAAATTCTAGTTTCATAAATTATTTTTAACATACAATCTTGTGCAATCGAATTCTTGTTAGCTAATCCTGTAAGTTTCAACTTGTACGAACTCGCTTTCCTTTTCGCAAGCTTTCCTTCTGCACTTTGTACGCGTTCCTTTAGCCGTTCTCACTGCTCTTTTACGTACATTGCTCAGGACTGTAGCATGTCTTGCTTCGCGATTCACGAAACTAAGCCCTAAACAAGACGGAGGTGATTAAAAAAAAAAAAAAAAATCTAAATTACATGAAAGGCGTTTGTAGACGCCCAAATACCCAAGTGAAGAATGAAGAAGTGTGGAACACTGAGCGCATGAGATACCTGCAACTTTATTAATGATAGGGGCCTAGTAAGCGAACAACGAAACAAATTGCTTGGCTTACCGTTCTTTCAGGTTAGAAGATGTTGTAAATCGTCCTGAAAAGCCTCAGCATCCCTTTCAAACCGCCGTACTGAGTCCCCAACTATGCTCAAATGGAAGAGAGGGAATCCTTAGCCACGGAAGACAGAGGGCGCATAAGGCAAATTAAATATAACCACTAACACTAGGTGTAGTCGCTCCTAATCATTGGTTGATTCGTAACAATCGCTCTACCCGTGGATATCTCGTCGAGATATGCCTATTCAATGCTGCTGCGTATGTAGCCCACGAGCTGAGGTCATACTAGAGCGTTGAACGGAGGACTGTCATCACAAATAACACAATAACCTAAGGCACCTGAAACGACGTTTCTCATCGCCCCTATGCCCCACTTCAAGGCGATGAATGGCGATGGAACACCGTCATGCGAAACAGGTAGGAAACAAACTACCCATGTTACCAATTATACTTATCACTATGAGATATGTAGTTGCTCCAAATTATTGGTTTAACTTGCAAAAACTCTCCCATTTGGTATCGCATAACCGTCCTACGATACCTATTCAATGTTCTTGTGTACTGACCGAGGGGCCATAGTCGGTACTAAACAATGAACTGGGAATTGTGATTACAAAAACACAACAACCTAAGGCACCTGAAACGACGTTTCTCATCGCCCCTATGCCCCACTTCAAGGCGATGAATGGTGATAGAACACCGTCATGCGAAACAGGTAGGAAACAAACTACCCAAGTTACCAATTATACTTATCACTATGAGACATGTAGCTGCTCCAAATTATTGGTTTAACTTGCAAAAACTCTCCCATTTGGTATCGCATAACCGTCCTACGATACCTATTCAATGTTCTTGTGTACTGACCGAGGGGCATAGTCGGTACTAAACAATGAATTTAGGATTGTGATTACAAAAACACAACAACCTAAGGCACCTGAAACGACGTTTCTCATCGCCCCTATGCCCCACTTCAAGGCGATGAATGGTGATAGAACACCGTCATGCGAAACAGGTAGGAAACAAACTACCCAAGTTACCAATTATACTTATCACTATGAGACATGTAGCTGCTCCAAATTATTGGTTTAACTTGCAAAAACTCTCCCATTTGGTATCGCATAACCGTCCTACGATACCTATTCAATGTTCTTGTGTACTGACCAAGGGGCCATAGTCGGTACTAAACAATGAATTTAGGATTGTGATTACAAAAACACAACAACCTAAGGCACCTGAAACGACGTTTCTCATCGCCCCTATGCCCCACTTCAAGGCGATGAATGGTGATGGAACACCGTCATGCGAAACAGGTAGGAAACAAACTACCCAAGTTACCAACTGTACTTATCACTATGAGACATGTAGTTGCTCCAAATTATTGGTTTAGCTTGCAAAAACTCTCCCATTTGGTATCGCATAACCGTCCTACGATACCTATTCAATGTTCTTGTGTACTGACCAAGGGGCCATAGTCGGTACTAAACAATGAATTTAGGATTGTGATTACAAAAACACAACAACCTAAGGCACCTGAAACGACGTTTCTCATCGCCCCTATGCCCCACTTCAAGGCGATGAATGGTGAGGAACACCGTCATGCGAAACAGGTAGGAAACAAACTACCCAAGTTACCAATTATACTTATCACTATGAGACATGTAGCTGCTCCAAATTATTGGTTTAACTTGCAAAAACTCTCCCATTTGGTATCGCATAACCGTCCTACGATACCTATTCAATGTTCTTGTGTACTGACCAAGGGGCCATAGTCGGTACTAAACAATGAATTTAGGATTGTGATTACAAAAACACAACAACCTAAGGCACCTGAAACGACGTTTCTCATCGCCCCTATGCCCCACTTCAAGGCGATGAATGGTGATAGAACACCGTCATGCGAAACAGGTAGGAAACAAACTACCCAAGTTACCAATTATACTATCACTATGAGACATGTAGCTGCTCCAAATTATTGGTTTAACTTGCAAAAACTCTCCCATTTGGTATCGCATAACCGTCCTACGATACCTATTCAATGTTCTTGTGTACTGACCGAGGGCACTGTCGGTACTAAACAATGAATTTAGGATTGTGATTACAAAAACACAACAACCTAAGGCACCTGAAACGACGTTTCTCATCGCCCCTATGCCCCACTTCAAGGCGATGAATAGTGATAGAACACCGTCATGCGAAACAGGTAGGAAACAAACTACCCAAGTTACCAATTATACTTATCACTATGAGACATGTAGTTGCTCCAAATTATTGGTTTAACTTGCAAAATCTCTCCAATTTCGTATCGCATAACCGTCCTACGATACCTATTCAATGTTCTTGTGTACTGACCGAGGATGCACTGTCGGTACTAAACAATGAACTGGGGATTGTGATTACAAAAACACAACAACCTAAGGCACCTGAAACGACGTTTCTCATCGCCCCTATGCCCCACTTCAAGGCGATGAATGGTGATGGAACACCGTCATGCGAAACAGGTAGGAAACAAACTACCCACGTTAATACTCATAATAAGCAAAACAACAATATAAAAAAACAAAGCGCGCTAAGTGAGCAAAACTACTCACTGCTTTTTCCAGATGAAAATCATCCATTTCCGTCCCTTGTAGTCCATCCTCTCCATCCGCCAACTGAACTAAAGACGAAAGAACAGGATGATTAAGATCGATAAGAGGGATGCTATATAGGGGAAATATTTTCTGCTTACTGTTTTTCCGATTTATTTGTTGATGTTCATCCTTAAGACTTGTCCTGATGCCTATAAACTGTGTTCAGACAGGACGGGCAATCGTCAGTAATTATCACTGAACAGCGAACCATAATTGCAAACAGGACAAGAACTTAGGCAGCCTGAAACTGTGCTAATCATCGCCCTTTTCCCTTCAAACAATAAATCGTGTGATATTACTGGCCCTGACAAGTCATTTGTAAATAACGAAGCCCATCAATTATTCCAGTTTTGCAATTGCTTCTTAATTAGATGAGTACTAGAGGCTTTTCCGAATGTTTTCCGAAAACAGGCCGTTAATTTTCTTCCTTGTTCATTTATCTACTTGCCTTTCTATTGTCCCTTGCCCTTGGTCGCCCAAATCATTTTTTTGGTTTGTTAAATTTTGTTGGTAAAACTCACGTTCTTTGGAGAGAACTGTCGCCTACATTTATGCTGGTAGTCCCTTTTCTCAGCGGAGGGCAACAATTATAGCTATGCAGTGAAGGGCATTTTTTAAAAATTTTTCACTGGTGGGGCATTTGAGAAAAGGGCATACAGATAAAGGTAGAATTTACAAATAAACAGGCTTTCAAAAATATTCTTAAAACATTGCTATAGACCATAGAACAAAATCACTGATCGCTAGTTTATAACTAAAAGTGTCCATCTTTTCTGAAAAATTTCTTCACAAATTGACGTCTGCTATAAGTTTCAAAGTCTGGTTCTCGGTTTCTTCGTTCTTTTGTAGCAAGAAAATGAGTAACAGCAGCTCTTGGGTCGTAATGAGCAGTTCTAATGCCATTCAACGCAATGAATAAGCGAGTATTAATTGTATCATCTGTCATTGATACTCTTGCATCACTGGCCATGATATTGTGATGCGAAACAATGCGTTCTGTTTGCATCGAATGTGGTGATAGACTCATAATAGCAGCAAATATTTTGTGCACAATTCCAGTCGTTATTGCTACTAACTTGCGCAAACGAACTGAGAGATTTGAACCGATAACATTGGGAGAAATTCTACATCTTTGATTCTACTCTATTGCTCGCAACTGTCATCAGCAAAGTTACCCTCATTGCCAGGGAAAAGGCGTTTTACGAAGGAAATACCTGCTTTTATAAAAACAGACAGTGAATTTGTGTTCAAAAGTTGCCTTATATCTTCTAATATTTTTCCTGTTCTGTATGCAGGCGTCTTTCAAGAAATTCTGATGCAGCTTGAACCACTTCAGTGCGAATTGCGAGGGAATTTCTTCTGTTTGTTGTTACAAAGTTGTTATGACAATTCTTTGTGGTTCAGTAAGATGTTCTATGTCATTCTTCCAAAATTATTCTCGCTTTCCTGGGGATGGTAAGACTTCCATGAGTTGAAATCTCCTCAATGCTGCATCACGGAATGTAAGGATGTCAGTGATAAGAAGGCTATCTCGCTGAAAATGTTTTTGCAAAACTGTTAAGATTTCCAGGATGTCACCCATGAGAGATGTAAGCCAAATGTGCTTTTCGTCCCAAGTCTTCAAAAAACCACTTGCCTCTGCCTTTTCGTTACGGTCCCCATTTACTTTTAGTTCATTCCACACTTCCTTACACAAGTATGGCCTCAACGAGTTGGAGAAAGTGCTCTGCAAACCTCACTTCATGTTGTCTCGGAAATTGTTTTGCATCTTGCTTCACTTGTTTTAGAATTTTTGTTTTCACTGTTGACGTACGAAAGTACTTCGCGACTCCAGTGAGCGAAGCTTTCCATATTTTTAACCCCGGCACTGTTTGAATTATAGACTCAACTGCAAGGTCAGAACGATGGGCGCAACAACAGAATGTGAGAATATTTATGTTCCATTGATCACTTAGACGCTTCCAGGGTCCTGAATTGCACCCAGTATTCGCAGCTTTTCCATCTGTGGGTATACTCATTAACTTCTCATCTACCTCGCATACTCTCAAAGCTTCGTTAACTGCCTGCAATAAGCCCAGAGAGCCTCTTTCTTGGGGAGAATGCATGATCATGAACTTTGTGTTGTATTCACCATTTGGCATAACGATACGACAGCTTACAAATTTGTGGTCCCGCATATGTTGCTTACGCTCCCGTCAATCTGTATACTGAAAGCAACACACTGGTCGTACATTTCCTTTGTTTTTTTGCTCAACTACATAGATTGCTGACAACATCTCTCGGTAGTAGACCGGATCTTTGTAATGCAAGTCTGCGTTAGCTGGGACAAAATCTGGCAGGACAGCATCGGGTCCTTCATCAGTGACGAGGGCAACAAGTCTTTCGGCAGCAATTTTTGCCAGTGATCGAGCTGGCCAGGAATGAGCGGAAATTGTTTCCAGAAGACAATCATTGTAGACATGGTAAGCCAAGTTTATTGAAAAGCGTACCACATCTGGTTTTTGTTTTGTTAAACATCTCAACGATGGATGCTTGAAATTTTTCTCTTCCCAAGCAGATTCCAGTTGTTGTTGATTTTTTGCTGCTTTATGTATTGAAGATTGTAGGTGGTCTACAATCAATTTGAGTCTGTCCTCCCCATCTGCTCTAACTTCTTGTGCAATAGCAACTGACCCATTCTTAGAAAGCTTTTTCGCTTCGTCTTCGCGCTCATTGCATACTTTGCAACGTAGATGTATGCGTTTTCTTCCATTTCTTACAGCTTCAAATTCCTGTGCAATAATGCCTGTGAAACTCAGCTTAATTTCATGATAATAATGACTTGAGACACCATTTGTAGAATTATCAATTTTCTGCTCTTCGTAATTTTTATCCAGAGCAGCAACCTCTTTTGTACTTCTTTTTGTGGACTGTCTCCTTGTGGACTGTCTCCTTGTGGACTGTCTCCTTGTGGACTGTCTCCTTGTGGACTGTCTCCTTGTGGACTGTCTCCTTGTGGACTGTCTCCTTGTGGACTGTCTCCTTGTGGACTGTCTCCTTGTGGACTGTCTCCTTGTGGACTGTCTCCTTGTGGACTGTCTCCTTGTGGACTGTCTCCTTGGGACTGTCTCCTTGTGGACTGTCTCTTGTGGACTGTCTCCTTGTGGACTGTCTCCTTGTGGACTGTCTCCTTGTGGACTGTCTCCTTGTGGACTGTCTCCTTGTGGACTGTCTCCTTGTGGACTGTCTCCTTGTGGACTGTCTCCTTGTGGACTGTCTCCTTGTGGACTGTCTCCTTGTGGACTGTCTCCTTGTGGACTGCTGTCTCCTTGTGGACTGTCTCCTTGTGGACTGTCTCCTTGTGGACTGTCTCCTTGTGGACTGTCTCCTTGTGGACTGTCTCCTTGTGGACTGTCTCCTCTTGTGGACTGTCTCCTTGTGGACTGTCTCCTTGTGGACTGTCTCCTTGTGGACTGTCTCCTTGTGGACTGTCTCCTTGTGGACTGTCTCCTTGTGGACTGTCTCTCCTTGTGGACTGTCTCCTTGTGGACTGTCTCCTGTCCTGTTGGACTGTCTCCTTGTGGACTGTCTCTTGTGGACTGTCTCCTTGTGGACTGTCTCCTTGTGGACTGTCTCCTTGTACTGTCTCCTTGTGGACTGTCTCCTTGTGGACTGTCTCCTTGTGGACTGTCTCCTTGTGGACTGTCTCCTTGTGGACTGTCTCCTTGTGGACTGTCTCCTTGTGGACTGTCTCCTTGTGGACTGTCTCCTTGTGGACTGTCTCCTTGTGGACTGTCTCCTTGTGGACTGTCTCCTTGTGGACTGTCTCTTGTGGACTGTCTCCTTGTGGACTGTCTCCTTGTGGACTGTCTCCTTGTGGACTGTCTCCTTGTGGACCCCGAGGAATTGTCTCCTTGAGGTGTTCCTTTAGTATTTCTGGAACTGCTTTTAAATGATTGATGACATCGCGATCAGAATTATTAGGTGGGATGCTGGCTTTAGGCCAAATGGGAACTCTTGTACCCACACCCTGCTGTTTCTTTGTTTAATAAAAGATGTTATTTTGCTTGGTATCTTTTC
Source organism: Nemopilema nomurai (assembly GCA_003864495.1). Classification (NCBI taxonomy): domain Eukaryota; kingdom Metazoa; phylum Cnidaria; class Scyphozoa; order Rhizostomeae; family Rhizostomatidae; genus Nemopilema; species Nemopilema nomurai. Next base: position 2,736,379 of record ML133471.1, on the reverse strand, counting down.
CTTTTCTCGTTTCTTTCCGTCCTTGGCATCTTCTTTCATAACAGCTCTAGCAAGTGTAAAACAAAATTCTTCGCTTTGGGTTTTAAAAAAACATCGTTCTTGTGTGGCTCCACGTGCTCTCGGGCACAGTACGCCTTGCTTGAAATACGAGCTTTCCAAGACTTTGTGAATGAGAAGGGGAATCACCTATAGAAGCAGCAGTTCCAGGGAAAAATGAATTGAGATTTGAAACCTGTTCAATGAAGATTTCATCCACAAATATCTCAAATAAAGTAAAAAGTAAAAAAGTCACCGAATCATAAGGGCACTTAAGTGGTGGGGCAAACATGTTCCACTTGTGGGGCAATGAAAGGGGCTGGCTGGTGGGGAATTTCCCCACCACTTTATATGTTAAAAAATCACTCACGGTGAGTGATTACCTTGGCAAGCAAAGTGAAGGACAATTCACAGGTATGTACTTCAATCAAGATTATGGATATCCTCTGAGTTGCTTCCTTTCTTTGGTAAATAATATTATTTCCCGTGTCGAGTTCTTATCATTCTACCTAATTAAATTCCCAAAATATTGCAATATGGCAATTTTGGATGCATTTTGTAGAGTCGAAATTCTACCCGGTATAAGCTCTATATGTGTCTACGTTTCTGGAAAAAGAATGAGATCAGCAACCTGACCTTCTCAATGCGTTGACTACCTAGATTGTGTTCGATGACTGTAAACCTATAACTGCTTTCATAAAAAACACATTGACATATGTTTATATTCTACTAGATGGTAGAATTAGCTTTGAATATTTGCAGGTTTTTTTTCAACACCCTGCCACTCACATTGCAAATATCTAATGATGTAAAAAGGGCACCAAACATTCCAACTTTGTGTAAATTCTTTGTGATTGACCACTAATATGTTTTGTTGGTTGGCACATTTTGGCCTTGCTGTAACTGGATGCACCTGTAACGTAACTTCACTCTTCAATCAGATTATTTTAAGTATGATTCTTCAATTAAGTGCCAGTTATGTGTACAGTCATTTAAACCCCGCAAGACTCCTTGATTATGTCTTCTTACCTAAGTACATCTAAATAGAATTTTAAACTTTCCAAGATTGAAACACTTTTGATATCAGATACTAGCACAAAAACAATGAAAAAATATCAAATTCCATTGTACTTGTATAATTTGATTTAAACTCTTGATTTAATTTGATTTAAATTTGATTTGCACAATTAAGCTACAACTTAAGCTATGACTGATTATCATGGTTTTCTAGACATACAAAGTTTCAATGCCAATCTCTATATTAATTTATACTTGCATTTCTTTGAATAAAATACATTTAAACTGCGAAGTGGGAAGTAAAACAAATTTCTGCAGGACAATGCTTATATTATAAGTGCCCTTTCAATGCTCAATAGATCAAATAAATTTTAAAGCTCTGTCTTTCCATTAAACTGACCCTCTACCATCTCTACTGATTTTAAATAAGTATTCTTCAAGGGGCCTACTACTGAGTTCAGTAAATTCAGGATTCATAAGACGTATTACTCCACAGAGTGCTACTGCATCAATCCAATTTATGAACCAGCAAGAACAGCAAAATAGAACCAATGATCTTTGTGTGTCTGTTACATAGCAAGGATATGCTATGTCATTTTAACAGTCTATGTAAGCAATATCAAAAATATGAATTTTTAGTGTTTCCTTAAATGAAATATGAAACATAGCACCACCTTGAAAAACTAGGGTATGCTGAAAAAAATTCACGATTGAATCTAGATCAGTGGACATTGTATAGTGACTGATTTGTCTACTTTTCATTGTCACACCATGTCATGCTGACACACCTTTTCTCACTCCTCAGCCTCACTCCTGAGCAGTTGAGACATGCAAGAGGTCTTTAAAAATTTACTTTTTGATCTACAGGAAAACAAATAGTTTTTACCAAAGAAATAAATCTTATGCCATGTTGCATCAATAGTCTGAATGATCATAACTGCATTGTAAAGAAAGAATGCTACAAAGAAACATATGAGAACAACAAACAACAAGAGATCTTTTGCAGATGTGAGCACAGTTCAAATTATTAGTTGCTTTCAAAAAGGGAGAGTACCCTTTGCCTGATGCTTCTTTCAAAAATGTAAAAAAATAACAGTATTTAGTCAAACTTGTTTATACCTCGTATACGCGTAACCCTAGTATATCTTCTCTAAATTAGAAGGAAAGCAAACACCAAGAGCTTTCATTTAAAATCTGCATGGATCAGATTTTGTATAGGCAATATGGATTGTGGAAGTAGTTTTTAATTTAAACGTGATGTCTTTCAATTGTACAAACTAGAATATACTTGCCATAGTTAGGAGGCTTTAAGTCAGCGAAGGATTGTAACCCGTTATTTAAGTCGCTTTTCGAAGGCCAACACCTTCCTTTTAAAGATGTCCAATTTGGTTGAATGCAAGTTTTTATCTATTCGACACTTTTTACATTCGGGCAGCATTACTGAACATATCCAAGGTGAAGGTGATTTCACGCGACTTAGCAACTAGTGAGGCTTCTCAATTCCCTTTCTCAAGAAAATGGCGAGAAGCTTTCGAAAAAGACTGGATCGAGCATCCTATTGTTTTTCGCCTTTTACAAACTGCGGCCAGCCAATAAACTGGCGCGAGCACTTTGTTATTGTATTATGGCGGGAAAATTCAAGCATTTCGTAGCCAGGAACGCCACACGAAGCCGTGTCTGTACTTGAGGAATGGCGGCAGGCACGTGAAACTTAGATTAAATCACAAATCAAGATATTTGAATTTGCAATTTCTTCAAATGCTCATTTATAAACGTCATTTCAACTGAAATCAGTTAGAACTTGGCCGCCAATTTCACGAAAGAAGCCCAAAAAGAAAAGCGAAGTCACATAGAAAACGTGAAGTCACATGAAGAAAGTGATGTGTTAGAAGCCGCAAAATATCAATTTTCCCCAGGCAATGTCATATGGACGTTTTCGTTTAGAATGCTATCACAATGTTAGAAAAAATCAAGAATGCTTCTTAAATAATTCCTCATAAATCTCAGAAAGATTTTCCTACAAAATATTTCGATACAGAATTCAATGGTCAAATCAATAATATTCAACAGTGTCTCTTACTACAAGCAGTTGCTGAAATATTTTAACGTTTGCAAAGCGAGGCGAGTGTTTAGGCCACAGAAAAATTGACTTCTTCGCCATAACAGCTGTACTAACCCTATATTCATATCCGATTTCATAGCTAATAACGATACTGAGAGCAAAATTATCTGTAAAAATGGTAAACACACTTACTTGCAATCATATTATTCTTTGAATTTCATTCTGTTCTGCATCCTAGAGAATTATCATCCAAATGATGCAGAGATGCAGGCGTGGACGAAGGTGTACCCTAACGGACATACTGAAGTGGCCTCTCTTTGAATCCGAGGTATAAAAAAGGCGCGAAACCGAACTGAAGAACTCACGTGCATTACATGGGATTGCTTATCAAATTCATCAGAATTGTATTAGAATCATCTGAAAAGAAAAGTACAATTGTATCATTGGCCATTGTACAATTTGACAACGGGGACCGCGATGTAGCATACAATATGCAACCAGTGGATTCTATCCTATGGGAACTCTGAACGATAAAGGAAGAGCGAGCGGCAAATAAGAACGCACTCTTACGTAAGCATGTTCTAAAATCAAACTAAAAGCTCCCGATTAAATCCACTGGGGCTCCTGGTCCCTAGAAAAGGTGAAAACCTTCCGTGTGTCTTAAAGGATCACGATCGCTCATAATAGTTTAGGGGATGTAGATTCTTCCTTTGGTATTGTTCTGCGGTTAGTCTGTACACCACGGCTGCAATTGCATCCCAGTTACATCGTCACTTCGAATGCTGTAAAAGGCGCTTCTCAAAGGGCAACTAGTGGTTTTGAGCCACAGTGACTTACAAAAGCTGCTTGGATATGCTTACTGGTATCTCATACAGAAAGTAATAAGCCAGTGGATTCGAATTTCACAAGAAGCCTTTCTGAGTCTTCATAATGCCATCTCGGCAACATGACATGCCCTAATGAGTTGGTAAAGGTTCTTTGGAATATCCAAACTTTATTCCTAACAAAAGTTGAACAATTAGGCCAAGCCAACCAACCTGGATAACAGTGATGTTTACAGACAAAGGAGGATCAACATAATTGGGTACAACGCGAACAAAATTTTTGAAATTAGCCTTAAAGAAACATCTCCTAGACTTGAAATTAATAATTATTTCACCGCTCAGAAAAGAAAATGCGACGATTCTCAAAAGCATTGATTATGATATTTAGGAAAACTTTGGAAGGTGAGATATCTTGCTAAAATTCATATGACAGACGCTGGGGAAAGAAAGAATTCTTACAACTGTCTAATTAATATGCCTCCATCCAAGGGCCTTTTCTTGAGTTTCACGAAGCAAAGACCCTTCCATCATGTTGCTCAAGCTCAAGCATCATTCTAGTGGTCATCTGTTTTCATTTAAAATTTTATCCATCCCATTCATGGGACCTATACGTTTAGGTGTATCTCCAAATCTCTAGTTCATAACTATGAGCCGTTTTTTATGAAGATGAGAGATTATTTTACAGAAGGATTTATTTCCTTTAAATAATTTGTCTTGGTAAAAAAGTAAGCATAAAGTGAACAGAGAAAAACTGCAAATCAAAACAAATAAAATTGTGCAATAGTTGTTTAAGTCACTAAAACAATTTTTGCTCACATTTTTAATTAACAAAGCTTTCTGTGCAAACATATGGAATTTGTCGTAAAGCATTAATATGTCTCCCAAATCAATTTTTCAAAAAGGTTACTTGGCTGCACTGCCCCCATGAATTCAGCACCCAACTCCTATAGCTACTTCTATTAAGTTATTTTCACGTCTCTAATGAAACAATTCTGAATGCCATAAGATCACTAAGTCCTAACAACTCATACGAACAGTATTTTGTACTTGATCCAAACCATGTCGTCCAGTTGATTCAATTGTTAACCAATTACTTTCATTAACATTTACAATATCCAAAGCATTTGTTTGTAGCCCTCTTCTTGATTTTCTGTATATCTTGACATTTCTGAAGCATTTAATTTTCTAATTTTTCGATGGTCTAATTTTCAAAATTAAAACGTTGCGGTGTCTTAGGACAGCTTTCTTAGGGATTGAAAACAACGAATTGTTTTGAACGGGAATAGTAAGAAATGGAAACATAGTAGAATAGTTTTGAACGGGAATAGTAAGAAATGGAAACATAGTAAGAATAGTTTTGAACGGGAAGTAAGAAATGGAAACATAGTAAGAATAGTTTTGAACGGGAATAGTAAGAAACGGAAACATATTTCAGCAGGGTGCACCATGGCTCCATCTCGGACCCTTGCTTTTTCTTGTGTATACAAATGATTTAGCAATTGTCCTGGATTCACAGCTTTCTTTTTCATCTCATATCAAGTAAGCTATATCTAAAATGTGAAATACCTCTCAAAGAATGTGCCAAGGCATACTCTAAGTGAATTATACAAGCTCTATGTAAGATCTCGCCTAGATTATGGTGATGTTATTTACCATAATCCTGCTAAGTATGCGAAGTCAATCAGGTATCGTTTTGACTAATCGGATGGAAAAGCTAGAATCTGTTCAATATTCTGTTGCTTTAGCTGCAACAGAGCATAGAGAGAAAGATAGAGATTAGAGAAGAAAAGAACAGAATTGGGACCTGTGCCTTCTGTTTCTGTTTTTAAAGAAAAGCTTTTATCTTTAACCAGCCCCCTGTCAAATCTGTATTTGGGATTTACGATCCAAAAGAATTATCATATCGTTCGCAACTTAGGGTTGGTTTCAACAATTTAAACCTCAATAACTTTAAGCACAAATTTTTGGATACGGTGAACCCACTGTGCCCAACGAACGGTGGCATTAAGGATACCGAGCATTTCTCGTTGCTCTACCCGTCTTCTCACGTTCAACGAAGATATCTTCTCGCTAGAGTTGTTGAAACGGCCGTTTGTCCAAGTCACCAGTCTTTCAAATAATGCTTTAACACAGCTACTTATATATGTTGATGAAGACCCTTCTGATGACTTGGTAAGTATGTTGTTCCAAAATGCTGTGATGCGTTTGCAATGATGGAAGTTTGCTCTGACAATGGCATTTGGTGGAGACAGCTTTCTTAGAAGAAAGGCCTCCTTGCTGATTTTGTTGGTTGTAAGGATAAATGCAGCTTTTCAAAGAAGCTACTTTATATCTGTTCTAACCCGTATTGTACGTAAAATGGATGCGAAGAAGTTAGTACTTCACGAAAGGGACACTTTGCGGCTCAAATTCCTGAATCTGATAGAACGTTAGAGTTCTTCCACGATTCTATTTTTCAATGGTGTCTTCCAGCATTGGTTGTCAACTAGGGAAGTCATGGTTGTTGCTTTTGTTTTTGCAACATTAGTTAGTTTGTGCAAAGAAATCTAGTAAGAATCAATGTTTGAAAGAAATCATTTTGCATGCATGGGATTCTCTATCATAGAAACCTAATATATTTCGCACCTAATCTATCAAGTCGTTAAATCAGTTGGTATAAAGTGCGCCTTAGTAAGCTACCCTCTTCCTGCAATCAGTTTTTGATTAAATGGTTAGCTCTGGAGGTACGCGAGCGAAAAAGGTTCACTGTATCTGAGATCACAGAATTAGGGGGTCTGAATATCACAGTTCGGTCGCCGATAGGATGTGATTTTCTAAGTACGATGCTATAATCATGGTAATTCGGCAGACTTGTAATTCACAATTTTGTAGCGATCTCTTTACAAGGAATGTTGGCACTGTTAAATAATTAGTAAGCATGTTCGCACTATGGATGATCGCATGCCGATGAAGACGAGAACGGAGGGCCATTGATTGTGGCGCATGGTGGAAGCTGATATACACCACAAAATGGTTGTTAATGGTAGAAATGTTACAAGAATTCCACATACCTAACCTTTGCTTCACATACCTAGAGCCTACGCCATTGGATGAATGGATCGAAGAAGTATGGCAAAGTAAAGCAATAAAAAAACAATCATTGGTCTGGCGGTAGGCAATTCCCGATGGACTTTTCCTAGCGCGTCTAGTCTGTGTGTATGGAGAAGGGCGCACTATTCTCACTAAGAAGTTGTTTCGTTAAAAAGAAGTTGCCTTTCAGCTAAGTATTTCATTCTAGCCAAGCACGAATGCTTAATCCTAAACATCGTACAATCAGTAAAATTGTTTGTTTATTTACATAGCTGCTTCGAGTTGCTGCTTATCGGGTTGCTGTTTTAAAACTGGTTATTACGTAGCTGCTAATTTGTCACCAATCAGATCTTTATGACTTATTTCACGCACAGCTCTAGTTTATTGCCTAAATTGCGAAGTTTGCTGTTAAAAGACTGCAATAATGTTGTATTGAGTGCGGACGAGGTCAAATTATTTGATTAAATTCTCAATTTAGTTATTCCCATTTCATCGCGGGTCACAACTGTGTTGCTCTTATTATTTTCGCTAACATGAAAATCTTCTGCTAGTTCTTCAATTAGTTTCACTTTGATTGCTTTGGCTTCAATCAGAAACTCGAATGTATTGTGTGGTTTATGGACCTTTAGAGCTGTGCCAACAGGCTGCTTGATAACAATCTGCTTTCGGGTCAGAGGCTTTAAAAGACACAGGGTCTGCCGACCGCCTTTCAGAGGCAGTTCAGCTTTTAAATTTGGTCAAATGACCTAATTAACAATACTTGAAAAATCACATTTTAGGAGTTGTTGCTCCCCGTATGGAATGTGTTTAATGAAAGAGTTTGCCTGCGATTCTTCAACTTAAAAAGCCTTAAAGTTCACTTCATTCATAAGCCGTGAAGTAAATTTAATCTCACAATAAGCACAACGGCTCTCAGCGAAGCTAACTTTGTTTGTAAAAAGTAACTTGATTAAATGAGCCTTTTCTGATAACCATAATTTGTTTCTTCAACTCAATTTGCGAGTTTTTGGAAGGTTTTTTGTTCTCTGTAAGCTTTCCAAGGCTGCATAAATCGACTGGTAAGCATTTTTAATGCAATGCACAGGAATAACATGATTGCTGCACATGTAGGCCCGAATAGGGAGAAAAGAAACTTTCACAATCATAAATTTGTGAACGAATGCTTTGTGGCAAAATACTTCACAATTGCGAGAAACAGTGGAACTATAGTTTTCGCATTCTCATAGTACTTTTTCGTCCGAGACTACTTTAGAGTTTGCAAAAGTTAGGAAATGACCGAAAGCTGACAAAATAAAGTGCCATAGGCATTTTCCGATGTTTGCATACTCTAAGTCGTATTAAATGCTTCATTTGCGAAGACTTCTTCTGTCATCATGCCAACCCTGCTACCATGCATTTGAGTCAAACGGTCACATTTGTCTCTATTGAAGACGCATTAGCATCAATACGAAATTGCATCACTTTGAAGCAAAGTATATCATCTACTAACAGACCCGAATACACTCATTGTTTATCAAGCATTAATACTACATGTCGGTTTTACATGGTCCTAAACCCTTCAGGTTCGATTCTAAGTCCATTTCTTCACACAAATGATTGGCACACAGAAATCCAATTTCAGATTGACAGTCGATTGTGACAAGGTGCTCTAAACCTTTCTTTTCGGATAAAATCTGAAGTTGCGTGTTTATGAAAAGCAACAGTTTAGGGTATTGTGCGCCTTTCACTTTAGAAACGACTGAAATGGTTCTGTGGCACTGCTTGTTACTGAGGAAAAATCAATTCCATTGTCACAAGTCTTAGGACTCCGCTTCTCCGGATGATGTAGAATATGGATTCTGAAGTTTTCAATGTGTTACCTTCAACGTGTTGTTATTGAAGCACTTCGCTTTTGAAGTGTACCTGTCTTAATTAGAGGTGACAATCAACAGCGATATGTGACCCTACAGTAATCAAGAGAATCACAGACACGACAACTACGACAATACATAGTTGTTAACAAGATTAAGCTCGATCACAGTTATTGCAAGGCAACACAGATAATTACCTAAAACCTAACACTTTACAATAGCATGTAGTAATGAATGCTGATGAAGACATCTGCCACTGGCCTAGATGCAGTGTCAGAAGGGCTGCACATGTTAGTTTATAGAGTTGGATGGCTCGAGGCTGCTACCCCCAGCCTCTGCTCAATATGATCACCGGTATGGTCAAGCTATCACTTTCTACAAACAAAAACAGCTAAAGAGAAATGTCCTGGAGGACATGTATACCTTAAGCTACCTGATGCCAGAATTTTTTGAAGATTAGTGCGTACATTTCTAACATTGCTTTAGCTCTATCGTTGGCCTCTTTTCATCGCATGCGGCTTGATTTGATAAGAGGCTTGTATCCATGAGCATCAGTGTTTACAATGTAGCAGTCACGTGATATCTTTGCATGTGAAAGGAGTCCGACAGGTCTCGTCACAGAATTGTTCCTGAACAGGAATTCGCAGTTAGGGTGCATACCAACCCTTGTCAAGCCAGCTGCACAAGCTGCAGTGTATAACATGCACTGTTTGACCTCTCGAATCTAGATATCAAATTTGGAACTTTCTGCTTATTTCTTGTGACTTCAAGCCACGATGGTGTTCTTTTTCACTGTATCGAGAAAAGAGGATGTTGCGAATTACTACACAGTTGGCAAGGAGATTGGACGGTGAGGAAAGTTTCATGTACTTCCACTTTGCAGTGTTAGGGCGACAATGGCGAAGCAGTAGCTTTATTCATGTGCATAAGCTAGCGCAGGCCATTTTGCATACCTTTTGTTACTTGGTCTGCAAGTTTAATCAAAGTATAAAAAATATTCAAGCGGGCCTATCTTTTTGAAGAAACCAAACTTTAGCAGGTCTATCAGAAACAAGCGTGGACAGCTGAGAAGATATTCACTTTCTTAGCATTACGACGCCAAACATCTCATATTTCACCATGTTGAAGATCTGTCTCATGTCTGATAACATTCTTGTTTGTAAAATGTCTCTCTGCTGGGAGATGATGCCCGTTGAATTTTATTTGAAGGTTTCTTCACGTCAAATTAGCCACGAGTTGTGACATTAAGGTACCCAAGTTTAACCCCAAAGCTACAGGTACAAAGTCTACCCAAGTTTAACCCAAAAGCTATGTTTTTCCAATTGGGATTCTACAATAATAGTTTGCCTTTCAGAAATAATATAAACCTGCTGCTACCGATGAAACGTGGACTTCTGCCAATACCAGGACAGTCAGGAGGGGGTGGGGTACTCTGCAGTTTTCTGGCACCGTACCATCAAGCTCAAAGATCAACATATTTTTTGTAGAATCCCGATTCTACTGTTTCACCGCTTTTTCTTCCGAGTCTCATTTTGAGAATAGTTTGTAAGACATTCTTTCAGATAGTCTTATCATTCTTAAAGATAACCAATTAAAATTTTACTTGTGGTGGTGTAGCGTGACATCTTGTGCAAAGTTAACTATCAGTTTCTTTTTGATTCGAGATGTTTGTGATCAAATAGAACCATCCTAAAACGTGTACAATCAAAACATGGGTTCGGTGTTAATATCGATCTCAGGCCCCTGGTAAAAATTGCAGTAAACCTACAATATTACCCTTATTCAAGCTCTTCAATGGGTCACACTGCCAACATATCTATCAGTCACATTTAATTTAATCTCATTTTATTTTCTAACTTAATTATACTGATATACTAACAATTGTACCTTATACCTATTAATAGGTTAATGTACAGTAAATATTAGATAGATAGGTAGATAGACAAACATGTTTTTGTAGCACAAGTTAACTGTTTGAAAAATATCATTTTATTTTGATATTGGGAACAACTGTAGATTTGTTTGTTTGTGTGACTTGCGAATGGTATGAATTATATTTCTTCTAACTCTTATGATTTTTGCATTATGATTCATGTATGTAATGTCTGATCTGCTAAGAAATTTTTTTATGTAATAGGGGAGCAACTTCAGTTGTCAAAGAGGTGATGCAAAAGGGAACAAAGCAAAGATTTGCAATGAAAGTTATTGAAAAGAATGTGAGTTTGCACCTGTATAGAAAGCAAGTTTACTGTTGAAATGTCATCATCTTTGTTTAGTTGTAGACACCTGTTTTGATTAATCTTCAAAACCAAGAGCCCCATTTCCATCATTGGCACCATGTTACTGTGTGACTAACTAGTGATAACAGGTCAAGATTTTGTGCAACAAACTTATGCTGAGTAACTTTGCAATGTCCAGAACTTTGATATCAAGGGTTTTCTTTTTGATTGTCACTTATATTTTTTTAATATATAGATGTTTTTAACGAACCTGGTTGCGAAAGTGCTGTTAAGACTGCAGAAATTTGCAACCAAATAAAATTCAAATCTTTTCAGTTATTCTGTTGATGTGTTTTAATAATTTTGTGACCTCCAAAAAGTCTGTTTATTTTTTGTTTATTTATGCTTGAAAAATCTGACCGGAAGAAGCATTTCACAGAATTTTGTCACTGGAAGGTTCCTTAGTCACAAGTAGTGATGTGAAGTCCTTTAGATGCTTGATATAGATTATTTGCAACCACACTCTGTGGTGGGCAGTAATTTTACATGTAAATGCAGAAAGCAATAACATCAAATTTAAGATGGAAAATATGGTAACAGGTAAGCAGCACAATTGAATATATAATACATTGTATAACTGGATGATAAAATAGCACTTAGTGATGTAATTGAATGACAGAATTGTGGTAGGTCATATAAATAAAGTAGATTGATATACAGGTCACTATGAGGCATTTTCATAGCAGTCTTATGCTTCTCATTTTCAACTTTCATTTTTTTATTTGTTCACTGGTTTGGTCCTCAGTGCTGCCCAGAAGCTAGTTTAATTGCAGGTTCTTTTCTGGGATGTGTTTAAAGATAAATAAGCTTTCTGTTACATAAGGTACACAAGTTATACACAATATTTGGGTGGCCCAAAAGAATTTGTTTTTGCTGGTATTAAATAATTCAACTGGGACATGAGTATGTATAGTTCTATTCCAATGCAATATGATTCCTGCATTGTTAATAGAGGGAGTTTGTCCAAACATATCCACTTGTTAGCTTGAGTCAATGATGGATTATTTGCATTGTGAATACAACAAGATCTGACAAGTGGATGAGATAATATCTGTCTTCTCAATTCAAAGCTTCCCAAAATACAGCAAAAAGGCTACTCTGGTAGCTGAGCACTTAATCAAGTTTATGTTCTTTATCAAATTTGTGTCCCTCTTAAATGAGCTAAAATATGTAATACGCAAGGAAAATCATTGACATGTTTTCCAGTGGCCCAACTTTCTCAAATCCTATTGTGATTTTGCAACAGGTCTGGGAGGAAAGCAATATTGCCTGATAGGATTTGTTTGTAAGCTCTGAAAATAACTGTGATGTGAGCAGGTTGACAGAAAACTGGTAGCAAAATGGGACTGTATCTCATTTTTCACTCCCACCTGCTTCCACCAAATGTCTCTAGCGTGTTTTTCCTTTGAGCTCTATCATTTGCAGTAAAATATTTTTAAAAAGAAGAGGAGCCAACAAATAGAATTAAAAGGAAAATGGTCCGTAATCGTGCCTTGGCATATCTTATACCATCAAAATAGTACAGTTAATGTCTTCCACAACACTTGCAAAATGAAATACATTCAGAACAAAAATTTTAATAGAAATAGATGGGAATAAAATCGATAGTAGTTGTCCCGTAATGACATTGCAGGTCAGCCTTCAATATCACGGTGTGCCTCATTCTACATAATGGTGTGGCTTCTATAGAGCTATTTGAATAGTGCTTTTGTAACTTTAAATTCAAGGCCTGCTCTTGAAGTCACAGAAGATCGGGAGAGTAAGCCTCCCATTGTACATGGAGGTCAAACTCAGTTAGCAACAACTTCAAAGCTGCAAGAGGGAGTGGCTGTATAGGCATTGTTATTTGGGTCTAGTTGGGAGTTTTGGCTTTCAAACTTTACCCGGGCCTTGTCTTTGGTCGTAGATAGCACCCAAATGTGCTGTCTGATGTCTAAGGTTTGACTTAAGACAGATGCCATGGAAATATCTTATATTTTATCACATTTGTCAAGTTCTTTCAAGTTAGAACTGTCTTTCATATGACCCTGTCAACTTCTTGTATAATGTCACATTTTTGTAAAGTCGTCATTTTACCTAGCTGTTTTGTTACCTATGTTTCCAATCTTGTCATCAATATTTTACCACCTGCAAAGCATAGTGCAAAGGGCTCTACAACAAGCTATGAAAAGCTAATCATTGTTTGCCATACTCTAGCCCTCAGCTTGCTTCCTCTTAAGCCTGTTCTGAATGCGTTCTTAATTTCTGCACCTCTTCACATAGCTTGGCTTCAAATTTTCCGTGCGGAGCGATAAAAAGTTGAAGATTTCTCAACTCGATAAGTTCAAGGCATACGGGTTTGCTGAAAAACAAACTTCAGTACGAGAAACGTATGCCTCTGATATGGGGGAAAATTTATCGTACGCTAGTTCTTTGTCAAGACATGGCCGTCTTGCGCCTCCCGCAGAGAAATGAGGCGTGCGGGTATAAGTTTTGATGTGATTATGTCAAAAATAAAGTACAAGTTTAGGATGATGGCGGGTAATGTGTTTTTGTTATCAGTTGTATCATAGTGGTCTTATGGTAGTGTTCATTGGTGTTTGGCAATTCAGGGAGACGCGCTTCTTCCTTCTCAGGGACTTAAGAATATTTTACGTTTAAGGCGTCTACAGTAAGCTGGTCTCTCTAGAGGTTATGGTATTTAGAATATGGAATTGCAAACAGAACCTATATCTACATCTTTTTCTCATTAGCTTGTGTTTTTCCTAAAATGCTTTGCCGTCATAGGCCAAGGTAACATGTCATTTCGTAACAAGTTGTCAACGGAGTGCTTTTCTGTATATTCACATATAGTAACGGAGTGCTTTGAATTTGCATTTCTTCATTGCCATCCGGTAACGAATTTTCTATATTCAATAGGACATTCCAAGGTGTCTAGCCAAGTAAAGCGTACTTGGGATTCATTAGCTTTTGTTGCTGTAGGCAAAATCAGGAAATAGTCACTTTTGTTACCGGAGAAATAAAACCTGAACATGCAGTACACCTCTCAAGCCAGAATTAATTATTGGGAAAACAAGAGAGGGACGTTGCTTGTCTTCCTTCAAAATATGTTTACAAATAAGGTTTTTCTGCAGTTGCAATCATTGACCGGTATTTCTGTCTTCCTGGCTTTGGTTAATGTGTTTTGTTTCTTGCGCCCCCAACGGCAATGCTTTATGATGAACCCCAGCTTCCTGAGTCGTGATGAATTCCTTTTCTCTACAACTTTTCCTCAGATTGAATGGGTATTGTTGACATGCACTTCTCACATTCACAGACTTTTGATATATCATGATAAAGAATGGGTTGAGAAAATGTTTCTCCCTTCGTTCTTGTTTGTTATATACACATGCGTTTGTTTTGAAAAATTGTGTTGTTACATTTTTGGTCTAAAATACTTGTTCGTAAACATTCTTGTAGCTGAAAGTGTTCTAGCTGCTAATCTTATCAGTCAAGCGCCCTGGTTAATTGTTTTTCGTAATGTCTTCAATGCAAACAGTTTCATTTGTATGTTTGGATGTTGCTTTCAAAGTAGTTTTGCACTTGGTGCGCCTTCTGCCTTTCAATCTCCTTCTTTCATCTTGCTGACCTACAGTAGTCAATCAATATGAAAATAGTGTAAACAGGCAAAGGAACATTTTTACTCTAACTCTTGTTCTTCTTTTGTGCTGGTAATATCATTGATTTGGTTGCAACCCAATTAACGGTTTATTCTCGAATAAATGCCTAGAATGCTCCTTGTCCGTCTACCATTTGCGATGCGATAAGCCTTTACATCTTATTGCTTATATATTATTTTATATATTATTATATTATATATTTTGAATAAGCTTTGCTCATTCTTTGTAGGATGTGCCTGATTTATAGATGTACATTTAGCATGGTTTTCTTGAATTTTTGTCTTGCAGGTAGATAAGAAAATCATTAGAACAGAGATCGGGATTTTACTTCGATTGAATCACCCAAATGTGGTAGGAATTCTTTTAACTTCTAGACTTCGAACCATTTTTTCAGCTAATAATTATCATATTATTTACTGTCATTTGTTTTAATGTTTACCTAATAGGGTTTAAACGAAAACGATAAGAATTCATTTTTGTTCTTTTTTACTGAAGAAATTTTAGTATTTATAGTGAAGAATTTAATTTTTTTACGAATTTTTTACGTTAAGTGAGTCTCCTTCGGCTTCTTGCCATTTATCTGGTTAAGTAAACTGGAGTCGAAATGTTGCGTTTTATTTGGAATAGTTTGAGCAACAATTTTTCAATCTCTAGCAATGAAAGCCAAAAAAAAAATTATGTTGGGTAGACATTCATTGGAAATTGTTGCAATTTGATTTTGTTTTCCAAATGGTAGTAATCTGCTGCTGCAGTGTGAATATTAAAATGCATATTTATTCCTTCTTTCAAATTGCATATTTTTCAAATTAGATGAGATTCATAGAACATTAGTTTGAAGTGGGGTAGAGAGAGTTCTAGATTATGTTTGAATGGAATATATGTCATAAACCTTTGCCAACATTCACTTTCCTTTCTGATTTTGAATACTATTATTTTCATTAGATCAAACTCAAGGAGATATTTGAGTCTGAAAAACAGCTCTTTTTAATTCTGGAGCTTGTTACTGGTGGCGAATTATTTGACAGGTGGGTGTCAATCATAAAACTGGCAAACTCAATTTTTCGAATTTATTACCATCGCCATCAAATGCTCATGTGTTTCCTTTGTTATTGTCGTCTGCCTATTAGGTTTGTAATTATACACGGTATGTTTCGGTATGACATCACTTATGTCTTATGTAGCCTAGGATAGTGTAATTTGAAGAGGCATCTCCTTTTGAAGTGATCTTCAAACTCGCATTGTTTGCAACTCAGCATTGTTTATCGTATGTTATTAACTACGTACGTACTGTGTGTGGCCCAAATGTTTCTCTGAAAATAAAAATATGATATCAGCTTTTTAGAATTTTTCTTTTAACCACCTACAGGTAACACGATTTTGATCGTAGTACAAATCTATATCCTTTTTCAAAACATGGCACTACTGATTTTAATATCTTCGTGCTTCGTTCTATGCTTGTGGTATAGCCATACGAGTGGGTGTCATGGCTTGTTGAAATTTAATCACTTGCGCTGCGTGTTGCCCATCCAAAACTTTATGAAATTCTTACAATTAGCAAATATTTGGTGTTCTCATCGGGATATCATCTTTGTTGTCTCAGTACTGTAAGGATAGTTTTGCGCATGGATTTATTGCTTATTAGAGGATTAAAGAAAAGGATGAAACAACAACACGTTTCCACCAACATTAGAAAAGAGCACAGCCTCCACAAGATTGCAAAATATGCCATGTCATTCGGTTGTAAGGAAACATTTTTCGATTTGGCTTTAGTGCAATAATCCATCGTCTACTAAAGCGTATTTTGACCAGAATGGTAAAACCAATAGGAAAGCTAGGTAACTATACGCTTTGCAGTCGGTCCATATTTCCATACAAAATTCCATGTTAAGTAGACAGCCAAGCGTTCGATCTTTCTCAGAAAACCCCCACGCTGTTTTGATCCGCAACTGGCTGATGTTTTGTCAGCCTTTGGTCATTTCCCGTCGTTTGCATGCAAGTATGTGAAATTGTGATGCAACTAATTTACAATGGAATCTGGCCGTTTATAGGAAGAGGACGTTATCTAGTAAGGGAGTTTTTGAAAATGTCTATTTTAATTGGCAGAATTGTTGAGAGGCAGTATTACAATGAAAAGGACGCTGCGGATGCCGTGCGACAGATCTGCGAAGCCGTTTCGGTAACGTTGGCTTTAATTGGGCTATTCGCATGTTTACACCCATACTGGACTCCAAGACCCCCGCTTCTATTATTTCTTGAATTTATTGCTCGAAATTGGAAAGATCTGAAAACCCAGCTTAGCTTGATTCAGACCGAAAACATATTATGGGAAAATGGTAGAGAAAGTTGGCACCATTGCTCCACTACACAAAATGCCTTCATCGTCGTGCTTTTAATTAGATTGAGTCGAGCGGTTTAGGCAGCCGTTGTTTAAAAGTCAGTAATATTACTTGAAGACAAGGCATCTTCAATAATATGCAGTGTCTGACAGGACACTCAGATGTTTTTTAAAAGTTACCTTTGCCATTGTACATTTTGTATATGCCTTTTTTTATTAATATTAATATCTATTTCATAGTATCTCCATGATAACGAAATTGTACATCGTGATTTGAAGGTAAGTCTCAAGACTATTGCTTGTAATTTTTTAAGGTGCCATGATTTGATGACCTGAAAGTTGATGCAACTTGTTTATTGAAGATTGAATACCTCTACATATCTTCGTTGCTGTGCTAAATATTAATGCAAAATGCTGATGCAAGAAGGGCGCCTTTAGCAGAATTTTTCAGTGAATTAGACATTGAGACGATGAACAGTTACAGTTGAATAGACCTCTTTCACATTTTCTTCTCTTTCCGAGGGTGTAGATCAGAATGAGACTAAAGATGTCCAAGATCACGGGCATGCACAAATAACGTGTTTATTGAAGTTATGCCTATATATTAAAGACAATTTTTTTGCTTTACAAATTTAGATAGAATGGCAGACACAATTTTATGTCAGTTGTCGGGTATCTGCTCGTCAGATGATTGGTTTTACGAGAGCTCTGACGTCTCAGTGCATCCGAACTTTCTTCATAAGGCCAGTCCAGTTCTGTCGACTAATGTTGTTTACCAAATGCAACCCGCCAAACTATAATACAGTTAATGAAGGTATGATAAGGTTTAGAGGTACTTCTGTCAAGCAATATTTACCGACTATATATATAAGGTATGGTTTGAAAATGGTTGACTAGCCGACACTATCAACGTTTGTTTACTAGTTCGTAATGAATATTGGTAAGCCATGCAGGGCGAGAAGGGACAAAGTCCATAGATTGTCAATGAATTGACAAGAACACTTTTTGCTAAAGCACTCGCATCTATTTTACAACTATTTTGATGTCGTCATGCTGCAGATGAAATTGTTTCATGTAAAAGTTTGGAGAGCTTTAAAGGGAGTGTTTTAGAAATGAGGGTGGCTCGAATTTTATAAAATTTCTGTTACTGCTGTAATATAATGCGGAGAGTGATGCTTGTGCCACGAAGCAATCGCTCGGGTTGTTCGTTTTCAACCGATTTCTTTGAGTGCCTATTCTGTTCAATCTTTTTCTAGTTATTGATTTCAAAAATCAAAGTGATGTTTACTTCTTGACATATTGAACTCAAGTCGCAAAGCAAAGAGTTTCAAAAGCAATTTATTTCCGGGCAATGAACTGTCAACCCTATACAGAGGGGGGAAACATGCGTCACCTCTCGTATTTTATACCAAATTTGCTTCTCTTCTAAAGAAACCTAAAATTGTGTAGGGCATTGAATGTACTACTAGAGGTAGTGCGAAAAGTGGTCACTTTCATAAGCAGCCCTTTTGCAGCGGCCGTATTTTCCTGTTTGTGGAAACAGGACTATTATCAACTGAATACTTTCATTGTAGTGGTATTTTTCTCAGTCATCTGCATTCTCTATAGAAACAATATCCTAGTTCCGTGGAACATTGCTAGCCTTGCTTGTAGGGTACTCTTATTCTCGCAGTGATAATGTAAAATCAATGGGGTCTATTTTGTCCATCTTTAGTCAAGCTCTATCTCAACCTCATGAACTTCGAAACCATGTTTCGTTGCAAAACATATTATTCTGCCATTTGGCGGAGCTGATACAGAAACGATCACCTGGGACATGAGATGGAGAAGCCACTGACTGTCAGAAATGTGTGGTTGCGTTATTAGTGATATTTGCATTTCAGCCTGAAAATCTTTTGTATGGAAGCCCAGCTGAGGATGCACCGTTAAAGATAGCCGATTTTGGATTGTCGAAAATCTTAACGAACAATTCTACGATGCAAACTGTATGTGGAACACCTGGATATTGTGGTAAGAACCCTGAACTCAACCTTAGCTTTCTGCTTTATGGCCAAAGCATCAAAATGATTTAAGAGGTTGGAGTTTCCACATCTGTAGTTGATTGTAAGAGATTTTCGCTGTAATCCTCATAATTCCGATCTTTCATGTCTCAAATTATTCTTCGTAGTGGCTTGCTTCTTTTTTCGATTAACTCAATGCCACTTTTGATAATTTAAAACATCTTCAACAATTCAGTTTTTAATTAAGCTATGTTGATAAATTTGCTTCATGTGTTGGTGTATTCTTGACACCAGATATTTTGACAGCCCGACTGATATTCTCAACTCTTCTACTTGCTGTCAACGCTTTGTGCTGGATGATCTCCTAATCTCGAATTTTCTTGACTCTCGTAGTGGAACCAGGATAATTATAACAAAGCTGATTTGTAGTGTTGTTGTTGTTAGTTATGTTCGAAACTGTTAACTCAAAATCCAATCTTCTCGTTTTTTAAGTCCAGTTTCTTGCGTTTTTTCAGCTCCTGAGGTTCTTCGAGGGGAAGAGTATGAGCCTGCCATCGACATGTGGGCTGTGGGTGTTGTTACCTATATTTTGTAAGTTTTACGGTTGTGTTGGTTGACAGTCTCTTGGCAAAGAACGTACAGACAAAACATTAGCCAATTAAACTTTTCGTTGTCAGTTACATTAGCGAATCTGCTGGTCTCTCTCAAACGGCTTGCAGGCGTTGTAGGCGTTGATCTTGCGTGCAATGTGTTGGTTCTTGTACAGTAGGGTTGTTTTCTGAATGCCCAAGGTGTATTGTTTATATCCTTAACTGATGTAATCAATCTCTCTTGTGGATTAGGTTGTGTGGATTTGAACCATTCTACGATGACAGAGGTGATCAAGCGATGTTCCAAAGGATTCTGAAGTGCGATTATGAATTTATGGCACCTTGGTGGGATGAAGTGTCTGTTAATGCCAAGGTATTCACCAAAGCTTTTCAAGCGCCTGCTGGTGCCTGTCTTGTCCGCCTCAATTCAAGCGCGACCATTTCATTTCATCGTGTATTGTTCATTGAAAAGGAAATCGTCTCCGCCCTTGTCGCCATTTCGTTGACGTCAAATGCTGCTTCAAAGCGGTCGTATTACAATTGATAGGAAACCTTTCAAAGAAGAAACTCAAAATTTCACAATTGCTAGAAAAATCGGAACTATTTTTCGCATAATTAAAAGTACTTTTTTCGTCCGACACTCCTCAGTGTATGCAAACGTCGGAAGATAACCAAAAACTGACCGAATATATAGCCAGATGCGGATCGAAAACACTAGAGGGTGATAAGCAGAGCGCGTGATTGGTTATAATTGACCAATCTGCGTTACTTAACACCTCACTTTAGAAGAGCCCAAGGGAAAAGACGAACTCTTTCTGTCTACAAAGAATGGGATTTTCCATTGAAATATAGACAGACTCCAAAACACCTAGGTGAAAGGACGACCTAGCTTGCCCAATTATACGAAAATTGTCGTCACTGTATGTTTTGGCGCAATCTGGATTCTCTAAAAGATGTTGTCCTATAGCCGAGTCGCAATTAATTTGGGCATTGCGTCTTTTACAATTTCGACGCGGCTGCTCTCTTTCTGCAGACGTTTTCCAAAATGCCCAATGTATTGCCTGTTATTGATATTGCACTTCAAGTTGCTCTAAAAGCTGCAACGAAGAAATATTTTCTTGAGTATTTTGCGTTCTTGAAACAAAGCGTAAGAGCTAGTCAGATCTCTGCTGATTTGTAAGTTGCTTTCTCAGTGAGAATGTAATATCTGTTTTATTTCTTCTTAGGACCTCGTTAGTAAATTAATCGTAAAGGACCCGAAGAAACGACTGACAGCCAAACAGGCTTTGCAGCATCCGTGGGTTCAGGTTGGTGCCAGAGGTTTTCCCCTGTCTTTGATTGTGACATGCACATCCCTTGGTGATTGCTCCGATGATTGCCAGAAGATGATTTTCTTGCATTTAAAACCGAACCATATGACATTTTATGAGTCTGTAGATTAGCAATTGCTGTTCTCTTCAGATACTGCGAAATTACGCGGAACCGAATGGGACAAACTCTATTATGGGACAATGAGTTTGAACGTAGAAACTGTTATGAAATTGCAATACTAATTCATGCCGTAAATGGTTGTTATATTTTCAGGGAAAAGGGGCAAACTTCAAGCATATGGAGCAAACACACGAGAAGCTAAAGGAATTCAACGCGAAAAGGAAGCTGAAAGCAGGCATGCTCGGTGTCTTAGCAGTTAACGAGCTCACTCGATTGAAGAGCAAGTGAGGAGCCTATTCGAGTAGAGGCTGACTTGAGTAGAGGCTAACAACACTTCTATTCTGGGGAAATCATCTAAAGCTGATGCCATATATTCGTGCATTTAAAGTATTTAACGGCTTGGATGTAAATGATGAAAGAAACTTTTGATCATATATGCAGTAAGTTTAATAAACATTTTTGCTAATATTTTCGGTGGCCCTATCCTTCTCTCGGCTTACTGTGTTTTGAGCAGGATTAGCTCCTACATCGTTTTGATTATTAAAGCTAGTTACTGGCTGCATTGGTACTTCCTTCCTCGTAAATATTTCTTTTTCCTTGCTGTAATTGCACTATCATTCAAAGATAAGTCACTGTTCACTTTTAGTGAATGCTTATGCTACTCTTAGTTCCTGACGTGTGACCTTCAAAACATTTTTGCGCAGTCATTTCCTGGATAATTGATAATTTTTCCAAGATCTGAAAATCTTTTGCAATCAAGGATAGGCAACTGTCATCAATCGTAATTTATTTCCGGTTTTTTAAGCAGACAGGCGCATGCGATTACAGTGAGTACTCAATATAGTAGGCTGATACATGGCAGTTAGAATATGCTTATTAAAATCCGTGAACTATACCATGTTCCTTGAGCCATATTACAACTGCTAGTGTCTCGTTTACATGACTGCAAGTTGGACGTCCTAGTCGTTGTGTGAATGACGAAATTTTTTGATAATTTTTGATGGCATGTCGTAGATCATATTCATTCACCCACGCTGAGAATATGCGTTATATTTTTAGATCGCTTCACCTTATGCAGAAAAGAATAGTACTACTTACCTTGCTTTTTAGTCATGAGACATTAAAATGAACACGTGCTGCTCATTATGTCGTTCTTCTGGTAAATAACAGGATGTCAGAATCAGATATTTTGCATTAAGCTGTGTTGAAATGAAATTTAAAGAAAGCTCTCCTTCATTTTCGACGATGTCAAAGTCTAAAGCAACTGCTGCATCATGGTATAAACTGACCGGCGAACGAGTGAAAGCTAAGAAGGTTGGTGCAAATCAAGAACGTCGTTATATCAAGAACCCATCTAAGAATAGGCATGGAAGAAGTCGAGCACTCATAAGTATCATATAACATGTATAAAACTCTGCATGGCAAAGGTGTAGAAGCAGGAAGAAGACTTCAATTCTGCTTTATTTCTGCTAAAAATCTTTTTCAATGTGTTGATAATGTAATTTTACTATTAGGTTGATCAAAATGCCCTCGTAATCATGTTACCCTTAGTTGAAAATCAAAGGATAGTATTCAGTAACAGTAAAAAAAACATCTACCTTTGCCCTACCTTCTTAAATTTTCGTCGGCGATAAAGCAATTCATGTTATAATACTTTGAGAAAAACTAATGCAAACCTTTTTTACCTGGGGTTTTCACAATAAAAAGTAAACTGGTGAAAATGGCATTTTACGCTAGCCATTATTATATTGAAAGTCTCTCGCGTCAATAAAATACAATTTATGATCAAATTGAGCATATTTAGGATTCTACTTACATTTCCTCTATGTACTTTCTGGCGTGAATGTATTTCCAATTTACCTGGAAATTTCATGAAGTAGCCATTCTGTAGTTCATACAGGATAATGTTTCTAAATTCGTATTTGTTTTTCAATGCGAAAAATGAACTTGGAGTTTCCTCTTTGATCATAATTTCACAGTACCTGAGTATAATTTTGAATGTTTCTAAGGTGTTACTTTTAGGGGAAGGTAGGTTCCTATACCCAACATTGGGAACACATTTATTCCACTAAGAGCCATTCGTGAGACACATTCACCGAGAGGCTGATCTTTAGATCCTACATTCGCCATATGAATTTATGTATTGTATGAAAAATTTCAAAATATTCATTTGAATGACGAAAACGAATTCATTTTAAAGCATGTCTTAGGTATATAAGTAAAATCAGACGCGCATCCCAGTGAACCTATTTTTTATCCAATGGTGGACTTCAATTCTAATGGTTATTTGTAATAAACAGACTATTAATGCCACAAATGCTATAAAGGTAAAATGTCGACCAATGACAATCAAATGCTCGCTCTATCACCACCTTATTTTCCTAGCCGCGCCCACTTTAAGTTCATCTTGGCCAGTTTAAATTGCTGAGCCAGTCCGCCACTGCATTAAATCCCATGTCTTCAGTGAGCAAATAGGCTTACGCTCCATATCGCAAAGCAGTCTACTTTCTTTTGCACCAGAACCGATAACAAAGCTTCGCTGCTCTTTATTTACGATGCAAACAGTATTTCAACAGAGTTCAAAGCAGAAAATGTGTTAAATCCAGTTGTTGGTGCGTTCTCTGGACTGCTGTTTGCGATGTTGAATGACGTCCCATTTCGCAATTTTCGCCACGATGTGTTGGTTGGTCTTGACAATATGTCGACCATGGAAGTGAGTCACAATCAAAAACGAAATGCCAGTGACAACTATGGCCAACATGAGAAAGCCTCCAATCTAAAAAAAAAAAAAATGTAGAAATTTAGCTAATTACAGGACATTTTAATCAATTTGTCTGAAATAGTGTTCTACTTTAGACAAAGCTGTCATTGTCTGCAAGTTCATTACCAAAGGTAAGGCTTCTGTTTGCAAAGAAATGTTTGCTAAGTGCCAGACAAAAGACACATGCCGTCTTATTTCGTCACGTGCCGTCTTATTTCGTCACGTGCCGTCTTATTTCGTCACGTGCCGTCTTATTTCGTCACGTGCCGTCTTATTTCGTCACGTGCCGTCTTATTTCGTCACGTGCCGTCTTATTTCGTCACGTGCCGTCTTATTTCGTCACGTGCCGTCTTATTTCGTCACGTGCCGTCTCATTTCGTCACGTGCCGTCTCATGTCGTCACGTGCCGTCTTATTTTGCCACATTCGTTGATGCGTGCCGATGCATGACCCCACTTTCAAACGCTTGAGGCTTTTGAACTTTGAGAAACTGTGCCAACTCGAGTCAGCAAAATTTATGTTCGAAATTAAAACAGAGAGCAGTTACACTACTCTTTGACATTAATGTCTAAAAACAATAAACTTCCTCCAAGCAATATCAACCAACACTAAAAGAAATGTTCTTATACTTGCTCGTATCTAACTTTGCCACTGATTTGAAGAAGGCTAAGAAATATCTTTCAAAAACAAAATGAAACATTAACCTTAAAAAGGTCTGACCTTATCGAACATGATAAAAATAGCAGCACTTGCTATAGACCTAATTTTCTCATTTTTATCTTTAATGTAGTTTTTCCTCTGTTCATTTCCCTTGCATGTTTTTAAGTTCCATTTGCATTTATAATACCTCATTCTTACTGTTATTCTAACCAAAATGAATTGTAAACTTATCGTCAAATCTCGGCAACCTGGCACATGTCTTTGATAGCTCTATCCGGTGTTTTTTCATGTGTCCGTCAGCTAATTTAATTGTGTATAAGGTTGTTTTTTATGTTCTTTGCAAAACGCACGTAGTCTGATCTCATACTATCAATATTTTGGGGAAGACGTGGCTAAATTGATTTCATTTAATACTTTAATAGATAAGGCCTCTAGTATTGAGAAAATTTATGGAACAATGGGGCTGTGAACTAGCTATGGATTTCTCATGAAATTTCAGGTTTATATCAAGCGGGAGCTTCTCGCAAAACATTGCATTTCAGCTGTCGCAATAGAGATGCGCAGCACAATTCCTAGTCGACGCAACAATAACATGTTTATAATGCATGAATTGAAAGCTATGCACTCAATAGAAGCAGGTCTATCTAAATTATTCAGCATCATGGATAAACCACTGTTTTTCTTGATATTCTAAGGACTAAAGCTCTTAACAACTGCTACTGTATTCACTAAATGCACGTCGATTCATCAGGCTTTCTGCCATCATTCTCAAATCTGCTCTGTCTAATTTCAGTCATCTAAAAGTACTGCTCTCCATTAAGTTGATCCATTAGACTCCTGATCAAACATTCAATTTTTAGCTTCTTCAGCCAGTCATATTAGCCTGAGTTTTCTCAAATGTTGGAAGCTAAGGATACAATACCCCAGTATTTGTTAGTTGTACAAAACTCCAGTTTGAGCCGGCTTAAGCAAATATAAACGATACTGATGGAAGCAACTGATATAAGCAACCGTGTGTGGTATTGCGAGACACCATTAACATCGTTTGCAGAAATTTAAAGACCATATACTTGAAGGCAGTGAAGAGCCTCTTTTTGGCTCATTAGACACTTACTACTTTCTTTAGCTCTTTGTTAACTATTATTACCCTATGTTAATGCTGACTAAAGCGGATACTTACCTGGTCTTGCCACTGATCCATAGTGGGTGGGAGGAAATCCTATGTTACTCGTTTTTGCACTACGCGCTCAAGCTAGCGAACGGTAAAGAAGTGGTGTATGTTGCACAATTCAAATATTTGCCCTTGAACTAAACATCCAGTAAAGTCTTGCAAAAAGGTTTACTGTTAGCTCAATACGAAATGGCCTATTCTGTTTCTCTAATTTTTCTTGGATGTTATTTGTAGAAGCTAAAACGTCATGTGAGGGTTTTTATCCAAATCTGCCTTACAAATTCAACCTTGCTGAAAGTCATGCTTATCGCGTTCAAACTAGCAAGCTTTCTTTCATGCTTATAATTCCGTGGTCTTTCCTGCATTGCATCAGTCTGTACATCGCCTCGTCAATGCTTTAACAAATGGCGACTCCTCATCACATGAGCTCTGCCTCGTGTTGATGCATGCACGTCTGTACTTAGTCGTATTAGCGATGTTCAGCCGTCATTAGTCCAGCGTTGAGGATTTCGAACCAATCCCATCCAAAACCCAAGCTTATCCAGGAATTTTAGAAGACGGTAAAACTTTCAAAGAAGTTCTTCCAAGTCAGTAGTTGCCATGATGTTACTCTTATTCGTTTTTCAACCTGGAAGCTACATCGATGACCAATCAAGACAGTGCAATGGTTATCTATACACGCTTCAAACCACCATTCCGTTATGAGTAGTGGGCAAACTGTGTCTTACCCGATAACATTCAAAATATTCAAAATACGTGGATCAATGTTGGTAATCAATTTAAGTAGAATTTCGTTCCGAGTCAATGGTGTAGTCAGTGGTAACTGGTCAAGACGATCTGCCTAATCCAAATAAATCAATTTTGCAATTCTTTCGATAGTAGTCTAACCCGCAGGCAATTTTCACATGAATCTGTTGAAATATTGATGATAAGAGACAACGAGTTCACCATGAAAATGCAATAATTCAAGGTCAAGTAGATCTAGTGATATGTAATAAGTCAATGTCAACTGAACGGAGAACCTTTGAATATATGCGTTAAAAATGCATCTGTTTGCGAGTCAAGTGGTAGCCGTTTATTCGTAATCCATTTGATGGTAGCATTATTGCCCCAAATTTTGCACCTAACCTTACATACTACGGTAAACATTGTCCAGTTGACCAATTTAGATTGCATCAATCTGCATAGAACAAGGAATTTCACTTACCGTTGAATAGAATCGATACATATTGTGGAAGTAAGTATGGCAGATTGCTCTACTTTCTCCGCTGACGCAATGGCGATTTCTTTCCCTCAACGTTCCGTTTGGCAAACTGGAGTTTCGATTTTGGTCCGACTTTTCATTTCTCGTTCCATTATGAACCTTCGAAATGTTACCGTTATGGAGAAAAGAGTTATTGTTTGCTTTGCTTTGTACATGTGAACAATTCTTACTCTCCAGTCTCACTTCCTTGTTAGTTTTAATTGGTGTTAAAGAGCAATAGGAGGCTATTACTAGAATGATAAAAATCGTCTCCCTTTTATTGCGCGAAACCTTCTGTAAACGAAAATGCCTCAATGCCATTTTCATCGAAGTACTTCTTCTTGGATATTCTCAAATAATCCAAATATTTTCTGCCGGTCGTTTTCCAATCCTCCAGTGCTGCGCAAATTCCTTATTTAAAAAGATGAGCCAAACATTTGACTTGAACTTATTTCCCGATGCCGACTCGATATTCACTGCACGCCTCTTGATCACATTTATGATCCCTGCCTTTCGATTTCCAGCACTTTCAATTGCTCCGTTTTCTTGTAGGCTTGTGGTTTTAAGAGCTATGAACAGATCATTGTAGCATCAAACCAAAACATTGCAGCAGAATGAAATCACCTTGCTCACAGCAACCCTCTCTGTTGTACGTGTTGACTCACAGCAACCCTCTCTGTTGTACGTGTTGACTCAGACCAGCAGACTTTATTCTACTCATCCGTTCCCTGCGAATTGGTTTGAGGTTCAGCGCAAAATCGTTGTGCAGATTTGGTCAACGATGAAAATACAGCAGTAGACTATTGTTTGTTCGTTGTTCGAAAGAATATAATATATTTATTTGCATTTGAATTGTGTTTTCCAGGATCTCATCACCAAATTTGGATTATACCTTTGTACAACGTCTGATCTTCCTCTAATATTTGGGCGAGACAATTCAAGCTGTTGCTAGACCAAGGGCACCTGTGATAGGAAAGAAACAAACATGTTTGTGGTATGACAAAACAAATCTAATCTGCATTACAATGTGTGCAAAAGGGACGATCTTAGTGGCTAATTGGAAACATAAGAAATTGTTGCAGAAAGTGGCAATCATTTGCAAGAACAATCCAACTTTGTGAAGAGAATTCAAATCACATGATCTTGATACCCAGTACGGTGATCACATAAAGTTGAGATGCACAGCAATAATGATGCACAAGTAGAAAAAATAAAAAACCAGCCAAGCGAGCATTAAATTGCTTGTAACAATGCAGGTATAAGGTTACACATCATGTTACATGTCACGTTATACAGGCCGAGTCGTGCAGCTTTTCTCGAGTAGCTCAGATAAGTGAAATGAATTGAATGCTGAACGATGTTGCTGGTGATACACCCCATGCTAACTGCACACAAGTAAAATTTTACACTTCCCCTCAATTGTTTTCTATGTGAAGTCGTCTTTAACTTGACAGAATAACGACAAAGGGATAGTGTTATTTGTTCAGAGGAAAACCATTTATCGCTGTTACAGAAGCACTGTATTATCTTGATAACCTAGCTTGGGTCCCTAAACAAATTACGTTGGTTAACCTCCAACTTACCATGCTTGGAAACGATTTTAAAATGCTTCCATCGAACCTGAAAAGGCTCGAGCCATTAAGAGCCTTGTTTATATTGAACATGTGTTGCAGGCTTCATAGAAGCATTATAGCATCTGATCGCAAGTGCTTTATTTTAGTCACTATAGCATCTGAATCAAAACGATGTTTTGCAATCATCCAAGCATTAGCCAGTATCTGCGTTTCATGTCAAATGCAATATGAACTGTATCATTGATATTAACACGATTAGTATTATCAAGGAAGAAACACCAAATAAATCATATATTTAAACTCTGGCCAAAAATTCATCGATGTACCTATTTATAGATAAGCAGGTCACATAATATTATATAGCCATACCTGCTACTTATTGACTTACTAAATCATAAACTTTCTGACCTTAACTTATTGTCATTTCTCCGTGTGCTTTAACGAGACCTGCTCTTTGTCAAGAAGACAAGAACAAAGAACCAAATAATTTAGTTTGCTGTTTTCGCTGAATATTGAATGCCCTAATCCAGTATGTGCGTGCTCTCCGGCAGGGTTTTGCATGGATAATGAAGATACTTATCAGTTGCAGCTTTCTGAAGAGGCATGATAAATGTTTTACAAGCCTTTCCCTCAGACCATCCCTCACACCTTCCCTCGGTCCTTCTTACCTTTTGACAATCACTCACTTCAGGTCAGCAACTGTGTTTGTATCGTAGCAACCGATTCCTTTCCTTACACTGGCCTAGTTCAGGCGGATGTGAGTTCTGGGAGCTCGGCTACCGTTTATTGAAATAATTGATCATATTGACATAAATTATGCAACGCTAACGTAAAATCAATCAAAGACAGCAGTTTATTGTCCTTTAGCTGCTTTCGCGATTTCTTCTTATTAACAATATTGTTCTTTTGAGGAAAATTTTATAAAAACCTGCTGTTTACAAAGATTCTCGTGATGAAATTGCAAGTCGTAATGAAATGATTACTTGTACAGCGTCATCCTTGGCAGGTGGTGAAATTGAATCGCTGTATACTTGCTGTAGCAAGAATTCGTATATACAAATTACAAAATTAACTTTCAAAAATACTTTTCGAAATATTGAAAACTGTCGCTTACAGCTTACCGGACCAGAAGATGTCGACTTCTTGTCTTGTCAAATCCTTCAATTGAAAGATGACCATTCTGTCAGCTTATTATCTTGGCATTGTTTTTTAATTCTAATTAGATTCTCTCTTAGTCTTTCTGTGGGTAAGGGTTGGGTTTGGACAAAATGTTCAGC
Source organism: Nemopilema nomurai (assembly GCA_003864495.1). Taxonomy (NCBI): domain Eukaryota; kingdom Metazoa; phylum Cnidaria; class Scyphozoa; order Rhizostomeae; family Rhizostomatidae; genus Nemopilema; species Nemopilema nomurai. The sequence goes on along the minus strand of ML133471.1, from coordinate 2,706,563 downwards.
TGTGCTGGTCAAATGAAATTTTGATTTGATTCAAAACTATTCGTTGGCATTCTTTAAAGATTATTAGAAAAATAGATTTATTACCATTGTTGTCATTTTCAGAATGGATCTAGATATTCTCAAGGTGCAAGAACTATATAAAAGGTAGACTTTCAAAGCAATGCTTCTCCAAGAAGCAGGCTTGACAGTGCTTGACAAGACAACAGCTCTTCTTGAAGGAATCCATTTCGCTATTGAAGTTTTTTGTCTAGTTGATTCCTCTTAGTTATGTTCCTAGTTGATTCCTGTACAGTTCAATTTTGATATATATGTACTTGGTGAGCAAAAGTATTGTTGAAACAGAAATTGCGGCACTGTAGCGAAACTTTTTAGCAAACCCAATTTCAAATGGTTGGAAGAAGTTTTATAACAGCTACAAGGTTATGTTTTAAGTCGAAAACTTTCGGAAAATTTGGCAAGGTTAAATTCTGAAATGAACAAATGGAAGAATTCCCTTGATTTTTGCCTATTTCTTAACATCGACATTTTCAAAGAAAAAAAAAACTTTTCATGATGATAAAAGTACCTGTTAAACATTTGCAATGTTAAAAATTCATCTGAACTCGTGGATATTTTCTTTATGCTTGGGTGTCTGAAACTTCCCATTTCCCCTACTTTTGTTCGAGAAAACATTAAAGCTTTGGTTCGAAAATTTTGGAGCTGCATTTAGCCTAAATGCGTGCAAATTACTTTCAAGACATACTTGACAATATTTATATTGATATCACTTTGCTTAATATCGTTATATTTTCTCAGGTATCGATGCTAAATTCAAGCTTTCTTGAAATCAGCTGTTCAATGTTAGTCGAGTTGTCGTGAAATTTTTCAAGCTTTACAACACTTCAACTTGGACTGCCCAAAGAATTTCTGCCAAATATTTCGATGAATATTTCGCCTCTCTTTCTGTCATAACGTTTTCCAAAAAGATTGAGGTAATGAATGGTATTAATAACATTCATGGAATCTAAGCGGCACACAAGAGCACTTTGCTGGCTGCCATTTTCTGCTAGGTTGGATATTCAGGGGCCATAAGTTTATTTCTTATGCTGTTATATCAGCGTGCAGAATCTCCTTTTCTCCTTTGTCTGAGCTTGACACCCAAATGGCTTTGCTTTGAAATACTACTTAATGCCAGCCTAGAAATGGTATTTAGTCGAAAGCTTTGGAAAATGAAATGGGAAAACCTTAAGCTAAACTTTCTTAAAAGAAACTGTGGGAAATCTGTATCGATAATTTTGGTTGTCAGAGATGATGGTAATAATTATAATACATTATTTTCGAGATTTAATCAAATCATTTAGATATTGCAATCTTTGGAAACGATTTGAGCCATTTACGCAGTTTTTTGATGCAGAGATCCACACAAAACTCTGTACATGATATAGACAACATAATGTTTATGAGCACGTTTCACGATTCACGTGCGATTTTGCACCTGCTGAAGGCATAAAATATTGAGTCGATACTCGCAACACACTGTATACTTTGGCAAATTAACGGTGCATTTAATTTCAATTTTGAAAAAACATGACAAATCTGCGCTTCGTCAAGAAATTTGAAGATTTGTAACTGGTGGCAAGGGGTATTGCAAGTTGCAAAAAGCACCATTTAATGCAAGATACTCAATTGATTATTGCTATGTTGATGATTTAGCAAGAATGGCAAAGCACATTTATTTTACAGAATTAGTCGCAAGGCTGGGTGACCTGGTAAAAGCAGCAATTATTTTCCAACTTTGATGATTGTTAGGTTTGATAAGTCACAGAATGTTCATTAATCCTCAGCTACGGAGAGCAACATTGTTGATATAGCATTTCCTCTGGTTTCAAAAGCATTTCCAAATTTTCATAAAGACGTCCTGTTATAAAAGGAGCCTGAATGTTAAGTACCTAATTGAACAATGTAAAAGGTGACTGTAGTGACAATAATTTAACTTCACAGAAGACAACATTTCGATTCAAAGCTTAGAAAGGAGGTAGTTTGGGATGGTTCAGAAGGAAGGTAGCTTAAAGTCTAAAGGTTTTTTCATACGCAAGTTTGGCTGAGGCTCAGTACTGAAAATTCCTTAACTGGCGACCAAATTTGAGTACTCAAAATTCCTTAACAATTCCTTATCATTTTTCTTTGAAATTAGACTACTGTTGGGACAAGTAAATATAGATCGTGAAGATGTCAAAAGAATCAAAATAATTAACAAAACAATACATTTTCTAAAAGTACATGGATTTTGAAGTTTAAATATGATCTCATACAGATTCTCTGCTAAGAAGAGATGGTCTGTGTTTTTTCACATTTCCTGTTAAGTGCACAGAATTTAACTCTTTAAATTTTTTAGCAGTCTTCAATTCACTGCTGTGAATTCATTAAGTTTTTGCCGTGCTGAGTCTTACTTATAAACAAAAAGCGTATCATAGAAATGAATTCTATCTACATGGTTTGACTTCCTTCAAAATGACTGTGCCCTACAGTAAGCGCTCTGAGACGCTAGAACATCTAAACTTTTAGAGGAACACATCTGGGCAGTGTATCTAAAGACGCAGCCACCAATAATGACCAATTCTCTGTATTTATATGAATAAAATTTCAGCAAGTAAATCAAGAAGAGCCCTCAGCTTTATCACGTTTTCGACTCAGATCTGTGTGTTTGGCAGAAAGAAATATATAAGCAGAGAAATCTGTTAAAGAAGAATCTCTTCCTCTGTTCAATATTAATAACAAGAGATATCATTGAAAGATTTTGCAACATTTACACAGCCAAAAAAGTTTCAAAATTCAGCAAAGAATTCAAGTCAAAATTGACTTTTCTCGCAAACTGCCAGTGGGGTTGGACATAAGACAGAACCATTTATAAACAACGTTATTGCCTTCGTCTTTAATCGGAGAAAGAAAATGTTACAAGTTGCAAGCAAGTAAGGGGTAAAGTAAAACTGATTCCAGTTGTTACTCAATGCTTTCAGGTGCTATTTTTCTAATTACCTGCCAGATATACTGGTTTGCTTCTACATACCAATTGTCTTGTGCGTTCCCTACATCCAGAGAATTCTTTTCCACAACTATTGTCTCGATCTAATATTCATCTCACTATGCCTTTTTCAATGCTATGAAAAGCAAGCAAAGAAGCAGATTTAAATTTCATCAGCAAAATTTGCATAGTATCAATTTTTAACTAGCACGTGTCTCATTTGAGTTGTGACAATTGTTCTTTTCAGCTGAATAATTAATTTTCTTTTGATTTGAAAAAATCCATTATACAACATCTGTTTTCAACCCAAGAACTTGCATTTCTGGCAAAACACCAATCTACGCAAAGCGTTGATATGGAAGTCTATTTTAAAACTGCTCCTTCAGATTTCTATGAGTAAAATACTTCGTTGTAAAACAAAGAATCTACCAGGAATTAACCTAATGTTGGGAATACCCACCATCGCATCGCATTAAATTGGGAAATCCCATGTTGATTATTCAGTTTAAACATAGATTAGCAGGTTGGGGTGACTGCTGACTGAAAATATTGCTCAGTGACATCAAAGTTTCCCAGATTCAATTAGTAATAGTTGATAAGCTTATGTCAAACGTCCGTTACTTTTCAACAGCTATCTATTACCAATCTGCCAACCTGATTGGAAATTAAGTACAAGTTTTTAGTTATTAGAATTTTCCATAAAAACGAGACGTTCTACTGACCAATACCGTGATAGTTCTACTGTGATAGGACCAAGCTATGGAAAGATGGTGGCACTCTCCCCTGACATTATGTTTCTATTTATATTGTATATCTCTTATCATTTTTTGATCTATTAGGTCTTTATTGATATCTTGATATTGTGTATCTCTTGGCATTATAATCCCTACTAGAGCATATCTCATGTCCCGGTATATTCCTTGCAATGTCATTCGTTTTATATTCACAAGGACAAATCATACGGTGACAGAGCATTCTCGTTCCTTTATATTTACTGCAATTTCGATGAGAAGGCACGAAACTTCTTTGTTACTCCAGAACTGGAGACTATATATCCTTTTCTTTATTGTATACAAAATGAACGATTCAGAGCAGTTTTCATTCTCATGGCTTTCTAGAAATACTTTTGCATCTTATAAGCTAACAATGAAAATCTTCTTCCAAAGTCTACTTGTTACTTGAAATCAGAGAAATCTTATAGAATTGGAATTAATTAAGTTTTGACAGCATGTATTGAGTTTTAAATAACCAAAATTTTTTGGCCAAATTCCCTAAAGTAATTTATGTAACCCGTATAATTCTATATGCGATCAATAACCGCTGTCAGAAACAGCAGTAGCTCAAAAGCCTAAACAATAACAACAACAAAAGTGAATATAAGCTATAGGGCAACATCCTTTGGAGAACCCAGATTGCGCCAAAACATACAGTGACGACAAGTTTCGTATAATTGGGCAAGCTGGGTCGTCTTTTCACCTAGGTGTTTTGGAGTCTGTCTATATTTCAATGGAAAATCCCATTCTTTGTAGACAGAAAGAGTTCGTCTTCTTTTTTGGGCTCTTCTTAAGTTAGGTGTTAAGTAACGCCGATTGGTCCATTATAGCAAATCACGCGCTCTTCTTGTCACCCTCTAGTGTTTTCAATCTGCAACTAGCTATTTATTCTGTCAGAAAAAAACACTAGAGAAAAAGGACACTTAGGTAAATATAGAACACAAAGATTTATAGGATCCCAATGAAAGTATTAAAATCCATATAGACCGTAGAAGTGAAACAAAGTCAGTTGATGATGAAGGCACTTAAGACATTTCCTTTTCTATCAATAGTATATTGTAGTTCATAGATTAGAAAGGCTTCGCTCGCCAATAAATGTTTTAATTGAATTGAATTGAGCTGTCTGTTCACCTCTTTACCCCTGTGGTCCATTTGTGCGCTATTTTGAATACCAGTTGACGTTTTTTGGGATGTATGTAAAAACTACTTGGATGGAATGGCTTCAAACACAAAGAAGCTTCCAAAAATTCAGCGAGAAATAGATCAGTTGAAATTCAAGGTAGCTTTTGATCTATTCGAGTGACTTTTTAGACTCAAGAAATTTATGTTTAAAGTACTTTACAAGCAGTGTGTAAATAGCCCATTAATTTGATGATTAGTTAGTTATCCAGTTGGAAACAAAACTATTTTAATGTAAGAGCCATCAGATGTCCCTAGCATTTGGCTCTTCAGTAACATAAAGCTGTTGAAATGCCTCACCGGGAGTATTTTGAGGTGTGCGACAAAGCTTTGCTCCTCTAGCATTTACCTGATGATTTGAAGCTGGTGAAGGTCTGAAAAAGCCTGTTTCTAATTCAAAAATTTCCTTTCTTAACCCTTTGTGTAAGCAGAATAAAACGTCAGTCATTCTGCAGTGGTCATATGAAGAAGAATTTTGAATAAAAACTAAGCAAAATGCATTTTCTGGAATATTTGTAGCATTTCCTAAAGTAGAAAAGTTACTACACGTCAAAATAGAATATGGTATTTTCATCCAGTCATTCAGCTTGGCCTGAGTAGATGATCATTACACTGATTTCAACTGTAAACCTTATTTTATAAGAAGCACATCAGACCAAAAATAAAAAAGCTGTTTCTTTTATGTTGGACACTATTGCACTGCAGTCATTTTAATCAAGTTACCACAGATTGCTTTTACCATTTCAAATTGACCTCCTTATTATATGAGCAAATGATTGGTATTTTCTATTGAGTTCATTATTTCTTAAGTAAGCTAATGTTTAAATATTTTTGTCAAAAAAATGGTTAAAGCATTTTTGTTATACCAAAAAGTATATTTTTTCTTTTTTCATTAGCATGCAATGTCACCAAGGGCATGCCAGATTTGCTGCCATAGGATAGTAATTTGTGTCACAAAACATATTTGTAAATCAGGCAGCTAGCATGAAATTGTCACCATGTTTAGCAGCATTAAAAAAAAGATCTTTAACATGTAAAGTAAGGTGAAGAACAAGTTTTTTATAAAATAATTGCATCTCCAAATAAATCAGATGTTTTGCTATGAATTCTTAATAAGGTAAGGAAAGTATGTTGTGATCTAACATATTGAAGCAAAGACCAATGCTTGTACTTCTAATTTCTTTGGACTCATTTATTTGCAGGGAAGTCTTATTTGCTTGACCCTCTATTGATTTTTTGAGACCTATTTGTTTTTAACAAAACATCAATAGAAAAGAGAGCTTTAAAGTTGTTCCATGTTTTATAAGTCTGTCCATATAATGTGTCTTGTTATCTTATTTAGGTTGACGAGCTTTGCAATGAGGATATTCCCTACCTAGGGGCTGCTTCACCTGACAGGAGAAGTGTGTATGACAAGTGAGTATTACTTTTGCAATAACAAATTATAGTTTTCTTTCACTTCATTTTGAATATAAATAAAAGTAGTGATAATATAGTAAAGCAATCTATAAGCATAAGTATACATGCATGTTGTCTTTCTCCATAATATTAAGGTAAAGTCCAAAAAGAATGCTTATTAGTTATCTAGGTGAATGTGTCTTAAAAAGGTGAATAAATCAAGCAATTAAAATGATTTGAAAAGTGGATTATTTAAGTGTGCACACTCATAGAAAGTTGCAAGTGAAGTTATATTGCCAATAGTGAAATTTTGCAACCAATGCCTGCATCTTTTCAAATTTTCATGGAATCTAATGACTGTGTGGTATATTTATATGACTTTTTTCAGATGCAGCAACTTGACTGCTGCAGTATATGATCTTGTGGGTGAGCTTGGACAGCTATCTCAGGTGAGTACATTAGTCTATTATCCAGGCCTTTCCGGCAGACGCAGGCTTTGCTGTCAAATATGAAACAATTTCTTTTCAAATCACGACATATGAACTTGGCATTCCCAATAATGCCACATTCGACCTGCGAAACATGGCGGAGGCAGAAACAGTGAAACTCAGTACTTTTCTTTCTTGGGGGAAAAGAAAATGTTATTGGATTCAAAACTGATGATAAAAACAGGACAACTGTGGTGAATTATGGTTGGTGCAAAGTTTGTGCCACAAATTACGATTCCATCATCAAAAGTCCATTCTATAAAGGGGAAGTAAAAACGGTGAAAACTTTTGTTGATGAGCTAAACAATGTTACCAATTTTAAAATTGAGCGACATCTGAAAAGCAAATCTCATGAAATTGCACTGTCAATTTAAAGGTAGAAATACACACAAAAATGTCTTCTTAATGTAAATAGTGTTTGGTAAATAGAACTGGTAAGGTAATGTATTTTTGCCTTTGTAAAAACTCAATTATAAAAAAATAAACAACAGTTCTGCAAGGGCTTAATAGCCCATGCAGCCAAACTGGCAAGGGCTTTTAATAGCCTGCGTTGTTTTTATTCCAGGAGAGGCCTGCTATAAGCCCATCAATGTACTTGAAGGAAATATTTTTCTTAAAATGCCCTTACCTATTCCCTTTCTGTAATGGAATTTGCAGTTTAATATGCAATAATGCTTTTATGTTTTTGACATAGAGAAAGTTAATCATTTTTTTCCTAAATCAGAAACAAGAAAAACTACCAACTGCAAAATTTGAGGCAGCAAAAGCTGGAGAAAGCAAAAGGCTAGCTGTGTTGAAAGTATGTTCCTACCTATTGAAAGGAATTTTTTTCAATGACATATATGAATACAAATTTTCAAAAGATCAGGAAATAGCATCTGTGATTTTTATCTGATGTGATGTTTTTAGTGGAAAAAGCTGCAATACCCATAATTTGAAATGTTTATTATGAAACATGGGACTGACAATTACTTCCCTAATAGGTGCATAGATGATTTTTCCTATTTTGCAGACCCTGTTTGCCAGTTGGCAGTTGTCAGTTGGACTGGACTCTTTGCAAATGTGAATCAGTTGAATAAATTGACGTCTTTTTGGGTTGTTGTTTATGTGGGCTCAAAGAAACCTCTTGGGGTATTGTTTTGAGAAGATTTTTGTAAAATGATTTTTGGTTAAACCATGAAAGGAGCAAATTCAGATTTGATTTTTATAGGCCATATTAGTAGGTTCTTTGTCTCAGTTACTAAACTTAAATTTCATTAAGGAAAGACTAGAGCAGATATCTTCTCAGTTGGAGCCTGATGAGGTCGAAGAAGATTATTTGAGGTTAGTGACAGCTGTTTTCTGTTCCTTTAAAGTTGAAGAAGAATGTGGCATAGGATGCGCTTTTCACATGCTTTCTGTATGCCTTTCTATCCATGGACTATCTGGTTACGTACTTGAGAAAATATTGCAAAAGCTGAAGCATCCAACTCTAAGGTCTCGCATTGAAATGGAGATGAATCTAAAGAGGAAATTATTGAGAAAACCTGTCTACTCTTGGGCAAATTAGGGTCTCCTGATTAGTTCTGTATCTACATACCCTTTAGATGATTTACATTTTCCCCTCTTGTCTTCTTGTCGTGTCTTCTTGATAGGATTCATGATTCATTTCTTGTATTTCTTTTTCTTGTCCTATCTTGCCTTGTATACAAGCACTGAATTCTGTTATAGGTTGTACTTAAACTTTAAAGTCTTAGTTGCATGTTGCTTAAAATTCTTCATAGGCACTATATAAAAAACAGATCACCTAAACAAAGCACACAGTAAGTACTGATAAAAGCTTCATGTTTTATCTTAATAAAAGTGTTTTTAAGGTTAATACAGAACTTTGAAAGTAATTTTGTCAGTTACATTTCTAATGATTACAAGTCTTAACTTTTAAAATCCTTTCTGCAAAAGGTGGTATGTTGTGCTAAACATTGAACATTTTTTGCCAAAGTAACAATTATCATCAAATCCGTAAACATTTTCCAAGTTTAAAACTTGCTTTAAAGTTGATTGTTATTGAAAATTGTACCATAAATGTTTACTCCTCTTGTAGCTTTACTAGCAAAGTGATAGTGGAGTGTGAATTCTAAATGAGTGTGCTATCTAAATTTGTTACTTATTGAGATGTGAGCTAAATCATATACATCTTAAAATATAGATGTAAGTTCTGTCAGATGGGTAACCCTTCTTTTTATGTTCCTTCCATGTTTTAACGGACAAGCATGGTCAGTAGGAGTTTTAAAAAGTTCCTTCTTGTACATACTACTGAAATAAATCCAGAAATTGGTGATACTCTTAAAAGCACTTACAGTTCTTTTATTTTTCTTAATGATCTTGTCACACGACAGTCTATCTACGCTACCCTATAATTTCTGTTGCTCTTTTCATGGTTTTTCTGATTGAAATTTTGCATTACAGCAAATTTGTCGGTGGTGATGAACCCTCTATAAGCGATGTGAATTCTGTTGATGGGCACCAAGAGGTGTAAGTGTTGTCAGATTTTCGAAGTTCTAAGTTTGCAGTTTTATGATAAACTAAATTTTCATCTTTTGCAAGCACATTTTTTCCAGTGCAAATAAGATACCAGCGATGCTTCTAGATGACAGTAGTATGACTTAGTATATCATTCATTATGTTCAATATCAATTTGTTTATGTAATGATAGACTGCTGATTGTTGATTATTTGAGAACTGGCAAGATTTTTATTTTTTCTTTTTTTCTTTATAAGTATGGATGATGATTATGAGACAGATGAATCCATTGAGGTATGAATTCTCGAATATTTATGAAATTCAGTATACAAGTTAAGATCAATACTATCAAAAATCCTAAATATTTCATTGAATTATCTTATCCAATTTTTGAGTTACAGGCGTTTAAATTTTTGGCACCATTCTTTAGTTCAAATTTTATATTTCAAGCAACATCCGAAACACAAAAAATGCCAATAACTCCAGTTCTACAACTGCTTTGAAGCTGGGGTATGGCGAATTTGAAATGGTGTAATGAGTTTTGTTACAAAGTGATGTCAAAGAGGTTCACTGAAGTACTTCAATGTGCTATAACTTTTGCCCCCTTTTCCACCTGCACCCCAAGAACCCCCACCCTTCCCTACAAAGCTGACAGCATATTTGCCTTTCCCTACCTATAAAGCAATTCTACTCCAAATTCAAGATGGGGAACAAGGGATTCTTAAAGATATGGCCAATTTTGGTTATGATGATGCACCCAAATTCATGGCCTCTCAACTTTTTAGAATTGATTAAGTACATTTTTATGATATTTCACCATGAGTCTTTTAAAATTCTCCAAATTTTTCTTTCCTTTAAATAAAAAATTTTGGTTTTTCAAGGTATCTCAAAATATCATTGTCTTAAATTGAATTTATGCTATGAAGGCCTATGCTGCTTGCTGGCTTTAAAGTAGGAATGTTTTTGTTTTTAGCAATTAGCTACCAGGATCAGCTTAAACTAAGTTTTTTTAGCAACATGAACAAACATAGCAATATCTTCCACATGGAAAAAAACTCACCATCTTCCATCCGCCACTTACCTTTCTCTACATAATTACTTTTTCAAATGAATGCAAGAACATAAAAAAGAGTCCCTTTGAAGTATGAAGATAAATGCCAAACCATCCATTCATTCAAATAATAAGGTTTTGAGGTGTAAATGCATACAAGGGCAACAAAGAGTCCCTGTAAATATTGAAAGGTGTGGAAAACAATTTAGATGGCTTTCTTCCACATCTTACCACCCATTCATGCTTTGTGTGAATAATGCGTGCATGTGGTATATTATCTAGAGGAGAACCATTAAGTGGTGTGAAATTCCAAATCTTGTCTTATAGCTTCTTATCAGATGATTTCATATATTCATTTCTTGACGATGAACTAGTCAAGATTGCCAAAGTTCCTATTGCACTCAATACACCAAAAGTATATATCCCAAACCCTGATAGAGGCTTCTACAAATTGATAATTGGAACTTTAAACCAAATTCTATAACCTTATAAACGATGGAATGCAGGGAGTAGAAACTTTTGAAATAAGAGTTGTTTAAAGTAAGTATCTTAAGGTCTTCTGTAATTCTAAATTAGGAAGCTTCTTCTGGCTAGAGCTACGACAACTAGGCGCTCTTTGGGCATCTTCCTGGATGTTTCTTTCAGTTCTGTTACATTAGGGGGCCTTCTTAAAGACCAAATGATACAAAGAAAGAAATTTTGAAAATTGTGACTTAATGTGAAATACGGCAACTGAATCTGAAAGCATCATTGTAAACACGATTGCAGTATTTTTGAAACATCCAACTATTAGAATAGTTTTGCAAAGTTTCAATGACTTTTACACTTGTGGCTATATCTTCAAGGATAATCCTTTCCCCATCCCAAATTTATATATGTTGGGAAAAGCAAAATTGATTTCAGAATTTGGGGGGGCGGGGGCTAGAGAAACTCAGGGTTCGTGGGGTAGGGGTAAAAAAGGGGAAAAGCAACTTTTATTTACGTTCCTGTCGCTATGAAAGCAGTACCCTTTGAAGCAGTACCGCTCTAAGGTAAATATGAATATCCCCAAGGTTTACCGAGTGGAAGCATTTGACGACTTCATAGGAGAAGAGCCCGGTGATCTCCATTTCAAAAAGGGAGAAATTTTGACCATCATTACAACGAGGTATGCGCTTTTTTGATAGACAGACGGATTTAAGAAGCCGCAAAAGTAGAAAGCCATCTGTATCAGATGTTATAGAATAAAGGAGGATAATCTGTAGTAAATAAATTTGCTGGGTTTCAGTGCTCCCATCAATACAGACTCCTGGTATTTTAGGCTCTTTTGGTTTCTGAATTTGCAATAGCTGAAATGTTGCATTAGAATATTTATACGTCATTCTAAGCAACCAGCACTATTGAAAGACCTTGTTGTGATATCATTTGGTACAGGTTGATGGTCAGCGCTTAATTCGCATCGACTTCAAGTTTAAGGCCCGTTTACACGGGCACGGTAGGATCCGTATCTTTTCTTGGAGACATCCATGCCTTTTTTGATACGATTAGAAAGTGAATCCATTTGGATCTGTTCCTTAATCGGCGCCGTGTGAACGGGTGGATACGAGTCGGCAAAGGCACGGCAGTAATCGTCCCGTGTAAACGCTTCATAGTTGAGGATCCGATCTCGTGTAAACGCTTGTACATCTTACCCATATCGTACCCAAATAGTCCGGATCTTTTTGATTCGTTCCTTTTTTTCTCGTGTAAACGGGGCATTAGATGTTCAGTTTGCTGTAAGAATCTAGTCTAGCATCATCTTTTTTGTAAAAGAGCGCTTTACCACCCCATGTGTGGCTTCAAACTGCTGTTATTGCAGGCATTCAGACTAGCTACTCTCGCCACACTGATTTCTAAGCTGCCTTTCATGTGCTGCGCTGATCAGCATGGTGTCGTGTCAGTGGTTTTTAGAATTAGTGTGCTACAAGAAATATTGATATTTTCAAGGGATGATGGTTGGTGGACAGCAGAAAACAAGGATGGCAAAACTGGGCTGGTTCCAAGCACTCTCCTTAAAGTGAGTAAATTTGCACCTGTTCTTTGCTGATTCTGTTTTGAAGAGTAACCACCAATTAGACCAAATCGATTCAATGGTCATTATACTGGCCAAAACCTCTACGTTTCCATATTGTGTGGGCATTTGATGGTCTCAAATGCAATGCTGTTTAAGCTGTATAGATAAGCAATAGAATTTTCTAGTTCTCTTGGTAATGGGAAACCCTTCTTTTGTCTTTGTCTTTAACCAGTTTAATTCACTTCTATGCAACCTTTAATCAGATGGAATAGTGAGTCCAAAAGCGGCTGCGTTGTGCGAGGCTCTGGATGTTTTTTATTAGAGGAGCGACGAGATAAATGAAAGTTTTTGATCCTAGATTGAATTTACGTGTCAGGCATGTTCTGAACCTAACAGCAGAGCCATACTTACCCGGGGATATAAAAAGTAAATAAAGATTGTTACTTTAATTCACTTGATCATGATTTCACAGCATTTCATACACTGTTAGATTTTAGATGAGGAAGAAGATGACGAGGTTGTTAGCAAGCGAGTAGGGCCAACAAAATTTGGTGAGCTTTGTTTTCTATCGAAAGAGCAACATGGCATTACCAGACATTACAGAAGAAACTCAATGTGACTAACAGGATCAGGGCTAATTTTAATATATTAAATATCAGGTTCATGGAACATGCTGAAAACCATGGCTATTTATGACAGCACAGAGCAACATGCTATACCACCTGTCAAGATTAATAACCAATGAAGTGATTGTCAAAGTCCATAATTTGTTAATGAAGGCCAATCTTAGAGTATTTTAGGATTATGTTTGCTATTGGTGCTATCAAATTGTTACACCTTTATTGAGAATGTTATCCGGTTGGGGATTTAAGGTAGGCATTTGGTTTCGTTTCTTTTAGTGGCTGACAAACCTCCATTACAAAAGAAGCGAAGGTACGAAACATAAAGCCGATCGGAAGAACCCGGCTTCATTCCTGTATCATTCTGTACCACGCTTTCTATCATGCTCTCTATTCATTTTGTTCTTGCTCGTCATCTTTGCTTTAATGTCCATTTCCAGAGCTCTTTTAAGGCTGGCTTGCTCTTTTCTTAAGCACCCTGTGACAAAACGTACCTGAACGTACTGCTGTATTGTATTTGTAATATTCGTCATGCCAAGTGTCGAAGGACTTGCTCTCGCCACTTGCGCATAAATTTGCGAAAGGGCAGGTGTCGCTAAAACTTCGTATTTGCGCGTGAAGGATTCTAGCAATCTCAAGGTGAGAAGAAGCTTTGCACTATTTGTAAGCTTGTATTTTGTACATTTTCAGCTTTGTATCAAGGAGTTATTATGAAGCGGCCATTGTAGCAGTTCTTCGTCATTTCGCTAAAAAGAGGTCATTTTGAAAGCAACTTTCTCCGCAAGAATTTTTGCTATTTGTTAATTTTCTTTTCGGGCTAACAAGCAGTCGTCTTCAGCTTTTCATCTTTCTCGTAAGATGATAAAGACGACAAACGAATTCGCAGAAATTCCGAACGTCCTTCGTAGAATGAATGGGTTTTCTTTTGTGACCTGTCTTGCTTTTTGAGCAACCGACGTTTCATTTGCTCTTCTTGTAATCGAGAATGACGTCATAACTCGTTTCATCGAAAATTCGTCAGTCATTTTGACGCTAATTCGTTAGTTCTCGCAAGTTTCACAAATAAAATTATTACCTGAAAGGTGTTTAATGATCTCAATGTGACAATACGGAAGGTTTTCTCAGAAACCACCTCTTGATTGCTATTGACAAATTTGCTCGGCTAAGTTTCGCTACTACTTTTAAGATGCAATAAATGTTTTGCCTGTCCCAGACCGTGTAACTCTTTTTCGTGCATCTTTACACAATCATCCCTTTTTGGCACCGCTTTCTCAAGCAGCAATACTTTCCATATCCACGTGTCTTTATGCAAAGTTCTGGATTGCAAAGTCCTATTTTTAGAGCTACGTTTTGGAATCTTGTTTTGAAAACCCCTCACTATCTGCTGTTTTTGTTTTGTTTTTATACAGTTATTTTACAGTCCCAATTCAATAGTTTTGTTTTTCTCATTCAGATCTTTTCACAATTGCATGCGAGTACTTTTATGTTTTAGTGGCAAAGATCTGTGGCAGTCACTAAAAATGTCCAAATCTGAGGTTTGTATAGATTGTTTATAACATTTTTCGCAACAATGCCAATTTGCATAAGTTTACCTGCAAGTTACACATAGGAACATGTTGCGCAAACCAGCTGCTTGAACAGCTGCTCCGTTTCGTGCGTTTTGCCGGCTTCCTCCCATTGCCAATTTGGACATGAAGAACCTGAGCGGCAGGCTCTTCAATAACCGCGACATTATCCACTGGGTTTGTAAACAATCAATGTATAAAGAAGACAAAATAGATATCGATAATTCAGAAGCACTTTTTATTTTAAAGGACTAGGCATCTGCTCTTCAAACCTGTTATGTTCTTAAAAGCTTAACAATTCATTGGCATGTGTGTTTGATGACGTCATATATTTATTGACATTGTGAAATTCTGATTTACATTGAACCGCTAACCCATACCTTTCACCTGTTAGGCACTCCAAAGCTTCGGTTAATATAATTTTATTGAAGTTAATTTAGGTAAGGAGATTACCGTAGAAAGCTTGAATTTGTGCTCGGCTCCGTTTTTTAGCCATGGAAATTCTTGAATTTTCGCCGAGGTATGGTTGCTATATGCGCATTTGCTTGCTATTCCAAAGCCAAATGGTTTCTTCTAACCTTAGTTCTAGCTTGAATCAACATTTGGTATTGTCGGTTTTCACATTGACTGCATCTTTTTTTCTGCTTGCGCTCTCAGATTCTTCTCATTGGTGTAGCATTTATTTTCGCTTCTCTTCTACCTATCTTGACGCTGTAGCCAATTTTCAGACCACCCAAATCAATTCCAAGTTTTGCCACATTAATGAGAGATTCTGAAGTAAATCAGAGGGCTTCGGTCTCACTAAAAGCGATTTTGCTGGATTTCATGGAGTGGAGGCTTTTCCTTCGGCAGTACTTTCCAAGAAACTTGAGTTACACTGTATTTTGCTGCACCAAGGGATCGTGTAGGCCTTTTTTATCTGAGTCTCTTTTCAGAATGTTTTCACAGTCATGGGAATTTACCCTTGTTTTCTTGAACGGAATCAAGGATAAGGTTTAGATTACCCATTAGATTAGGTTTCTTTCAACTCTCCGAGTCACCATCACGTTTGCGTGGGAAAGTATGCTTTTGATTTAAGCCCAAGCAAATGTTGGTGAGAGCAAGGTACAGGCTTAAAAGGCATTATTATTAAGAACAAACAAAACCTGGAGATGTTTAGGCAAACAAAACCACCTGGAGATGTTTAGGCAAAGATGAGCGTTTAATCGAAGTTCTTGTAGCTTGAGATATGTTGTCGTGGTAGAAGCTACGGATATCGCAGTGTATAAGTGTTGATAGTTCGAGGCAAGAGTTTCTTCAATACCAGAAGGTGCAGGGACTCAGTAATAACCCTGTGGTTAGTACTTTTGAAAGCATTTTTTTGCATTATATCATTGCATCGATTGTAAAGTTGTCATTCTGGATGCAATCCATGAAGCATGCTTGAATTCAGAAAATGTTTGATTCCAAGAAAAATCAGAAGTCAATGAAATATCTACCTTGATATAAAAACCAAAAGGCGGATTTTCATGCCACTCCAATGATGTTTCCATCGATATCATTACCTTTCAAAATGATCAGACTTCTACCATGGGGGAAATCACAGCTCTCTTGCCGTGGCTAGGGTTTGGGTATTAAAGACACAAGACATACTAAATCAGTTTATAACCAGCTTCAGCTCAAATTGTTGTACACCAAGGTAACAAAGCCAATCCCGTCTCCATTTCTGGCATCCGAATGAAACAGTGTGCGAGCTTTGCGTTAGTGGTTCTATGGAAGTCGCAGGCAAGTATTATGAAAGGAACTGTTTTTGACCAGACCACAATCTGTACTTTCGGCTAAACTATCTTGTTGATACAAGACCACATTAAGTTACAACTGAAAGGTATAATCTTAGGTATAAACTTTTTTTCTTTTTGTGAGAATGTAAATGTCTTAATGTCTCAATGTCTTAATGTCTCAAAGTTCTCGAAGATTTATCACTAGAGCGTAGCTGACATTTCATAAGAGTTTGAAGACGTTGCAATGAACTTTTTGAAAGCATTTGCTCTTGGCACCCATGAAAACATTTACAATATACACCCAAATGACTCTTAAGCAAAGGCTGCCGCGGATAGTCACGTAAAAATACCACTGTACGGTAATAAATTACGCTTATCAAAGTCAAGCAGGCCAAAAATATTTGTGACTCTCTAGATCCTTCTCGTTGTAGACAACTGTTAACGATGTGCTAAAGGCAATGAAGGCCGTTCCCTCTGGTTTTCGCTCATCGACATTAGGAACAGCCCTTAAGCAAGGTGATTTCAGTTACTCTTTATATTTTAAAATGACCGTCATTCTTTCTTTGACAGTGTGCCGATTATGCTTCTCTCTATAATTTCGCCCCTTTTTTAGATCTCGACTAGTTATAACCCAGTATGTATTATAAAGCATTTCAGCTTCGACTTTTCAAATTCTGTTAAGATTCATTACTTACTGAATATTCAGGTCTATTTTATGGCCATTTAAAGACTTTCTTGTTATCATTTGAAAAAAACTTAACATTCACAATGGCAAGAACTAATTTTTGCATACTTAAAGTACTTTTTCGTCCGACACTCCTCAGAGTATGCGAAGGTCGGAAAGTAAGAAAAAGCTGACAGAATAAATAGCCAGTTGCGGATCGAAAACACCAAATGGTGATAAGAAGAGCGCATGATTAGTTGTAATTGACCAATCGGCGTTACTTAACACCTAACTTTAGAAGAGCCCAAGGGAAAAGACGAACTCTTTCTGTCTACAACGAATGGGATTTTCCATTGAAATATAGACAGCCTCCAAAACACCTATGTGAAAAGACGACCTAGCTTGCCCAATTATATGAAACTTATCGTCACTGTATGTTTTGGAGCAAACTGGAGTCTCCAAAAGGTGTTGCCCTATAGCCGAATCACAATTAATTTCGCATTGCTTCTGGTACAATTTCGAAGTTGATGCTCTCTTTCTGAAGAGGTTTTAGTCCTTTTGCTCGTGGAAACATGGTGTTTTTTTTCTACCCTCCAGTCTTTGAGTAGTGCGTCCTACATACCGAGCTTCACATCGGCAACAAAATTCGTGTACGGCTAAACTTTTTTATGGGCAGGAACGAAATCTTTTGGGAGGAGGGAAACATGGTCTTAGCATTGTAGACCACACGAGGATTCACAGCTGAATAGCAGAAATTGAAGGCTGTCTTTATTTGGTTTTCAAATGGCCAGTTTCATCTGCGACAAGCATTATGGACCTGAAAAGTGCCCTGTTTACCTTAAATTATCTTTACCTTAAATTACCTTGGATTGGTGATGTTTATCTAAAATTTGAAAACCAAATAAAGAGAAATCAAATAAAGACAGAAAGAGTTCGTCTTTTCCCTTGGGTGTGGTGAATTTTGTTGATTCCCACAATATTTTCCGGGAAGTGTTGTTAACTAAATTGAACGACGGTAAGCCTAGCCAACGTCCCAAAGATAAACACACAAGCCGATGAAGGTAAAGCCAGCGAATAATAATTCGATAAATGAAGCCAACAGAAACAGGTGATAATAAGCAGGTAAATAACAGCAATAAGTAAATTACTGTCTCTAATCACGTCTCTCGAAGTACTTACAAATCACGTCTCAGCGTTTGTTCTTCCCGTCTCTCTCCCCTCACATTTTTTCGTAACAGAACAACAACAACAAAGCTACTACGCAGCGTCCAAACTGAAGTTCTCCACATGGGCTCTTCTAAAGTTAGGTGTTAAGTAACGCCGATTGGTCAATTACAACTAATCATGCGCTCTTCTTATCACCATTTGGTGTTTTCTTTCCGCAACGCAGACGCCGGAAAATGACAAAAAGCCTAGGAAATAAATAGCAAGTTGCGGGTCGAAAGTTCTAGAGGATTTCGAAAAGAGTGCAGGAGGTGAAATGACCCATCAGCATTCATTGACACCTTCTTTTAAAAGTGTCTAAAGCCTGGTTTCCATATAGTCGCTGAAGTCGCTGGAGTCGCCAGGATCGCTCAAAAATGAGTTCAGCGACCCCAGCGACTCCATCAACAGTCTGTCTCCATTTGGTCGCTGAGGGTCGCTCGATTCCAGATCAACGCGGTCCAGAAATCTGGGCCTAGCAATTAGAATTTCGCGCGAGCATGCGCTATGCTTTCTAGCAGTCGCTGACGGTCGCTGCCATGTTTCCATTAAAATATTTCTTTAGGTGCACTCAACCGTGGGTCGCTGAGGGTCGCTGAAAAAGAACTTCAGCGATCCCAGCGACTGGGTCGCCAGGGTTGTTGAGGGTCGCCAGCAAAATAAATTAGCTTGTTTCCAAAAAGTCGCTGGCAACTCCAGCGACTTCAGCGACTATATGGAAACCAGGCTTAAGTGAAAAGACGAGGTCTTTTTCAGTAGGAAACGGTCGTTTGTTTCTGCAAATGGTGCAACTTCCGTAACTTACGTAAGTATTTGTGTATGGTATTTACGAAAGTGTGCCTTATTCTACTAGAGCAACACAAAACAAGCTTCTGGCTGACACCGAAGCTGAGCGCATCGAACCTGTCGTTTCGCGATTTGTTTTGGGATCCTGTCAACAAAAAGGTAAGCGTCAAGCAATAATTGAAACCTTTGTTTAGAAAAGCTTCAGCAATGTCTTTTTGGAATAATGCCTTTTTTGCTATTCTTTCCTGAAATGCTCTAACAACTACAATCTCGAAAGTTTTGGAACACTGGCTCTAGTTTACACAAGTTGCAAAGCACCCTCGCCCCACAAACATGTTATATAGCGCAAAAATGAATAATTCCACAAGCATAAGCGATGACCCTTACATTGCTATGGCGTGCACCTAAGACCGACCCCGTTTACACGAGAGCTAGACCAGATCTGATCCAAAAGTATCCGGATCGGATCCAGATGCGATCCGCATGCGCTTTTCGAGAATTGGCGCGCATATGACCTTTTCAGACCTTCACGATCAAAACACAGTCCAACCTGAAAATCGTAACACTAAAAAGGGTCAATTTTCGTGGACTGAAGAAGAAACTGCGCTACTTTTGAAAGTAGTAAAGGACTACAAAACCGCAAAGCTTGCGGGTGGACAGGATTGGGAAACGGCGAGGACAAAGTATGACGACATATCGTCAACGTTTCAGGCTGCCTATCCCAGAGAAGAGAGTACTGAGTGTCCACACTCAATTGACAACCTGAGAGTTTTGTTCACGAAAGACAGGCTTACAGCAAAATAAAGAAGATAAAAAGCAGCTTTAGAAATATTCTGCCTGTTTACACAGGATCCGGCCCAGATCGGATCCATACGGGATCGCCTCTGAAAGCGATCCTAAAAGTGTTCGGATAGCGGATCCAAAAGTATACGGATTCATCAGTTCCCGTGCATACGCAAGGGCTATTCATACTCTTTTGAATCCGGATCGGATCCACTCTCGTGTAAACGGGGTCTAAAGATCTATCATTGTTCGACGGGGCAAGGGGGTTGCAACCACTGAGGAGTCACAGAAATAGAACGGGGGTCGCAAAATCACGACAATCTCACAGAAGTGGTTGTACCTCACAAATTGCTTTATTTTTGCCAGCCGTACACAAAGTTATGTTAAACTTTAGTTCACAACCATAAGCACCTATTTAAAATCAGTAAGGCAGAATACAAAAAATGCATTTTTCAAATGTAAGAAGTAGAGCTGTCAATCTAGTTGCCTCATCCCCCGCACATTAGGTTTTTCAAAGCAAATTATATTTACGTACCTTTAATGGCTTCAGCCCTGTGCAGCTCTGTTTAAGTTGTTGAGATGCGGATCGCCCGCCCAACCCGTTTGTTCAAATTGACCCAACCCGCTCAACTTGTGCACTTCATCTCGTTTGGCCATTTCGCAGACTGTTTCTCTTGTTTACGAGGGCCTGCGCAAGCGCGTAAACTGGTTCGAGGAATGCAAAGAGAAGCGTGTTGCGTCGAGAAGTTCAGAGAGAAGCGTGTTGCGTCGAGAAGTTCAGAGAGAAGCGTGTTGTGGCTCTTAATCAGTTTTGAGTCAGTTTTTATTTAAGAAATTTGCTGCTTCTTTTTTCTGCAATCTGTCAATCTATCTGTTGCAATTTCAATTGTCTAATTACGAGTGCAGGTTGTTGGAGGACCTTCACCTTTCGGTCACTTGAACCTCATCACGAGCAGGAGTAAGACATTTTGTAGATTATTTCGGTCCTTTCTATTTGCTAGCTGCGACCCCGAATCGTCAAGCTGACCAGGACCTTTAGCCTTGTCGGGGCAAAATGTATACCACTGCCAGGTGCAGGTAAGTTTTGTTCTGCTTTTCTGCCTTTGTGCTTTTGCTTTGATGCCTTTGTTTTATCCCTTTTCTTTGACGCCTTTGCTTTGACGCCTTTTCTTTGACGCCTTTGCTTTGACGCCTTTGCTTTGACGCCTTTGCTTTGATGCCTTTGCTTTTATGCCTATGGCTTGTTGACTCGCTCGAAAGTGTAATTCATAGATTATCGACTTAGATAATCTATTTTTATGGTATGCTGCAACCTATTTTTATGGAATACCGTAAATCCTCGAATTGGCCCTCCCTCGAAAAAGCCCTCCCTCGAATAAGCCCCCACCCTAGAACTACAAACTTTAAATAAGCCCCCTCCCTCGAATAAGCCCCCCTCGATTTGTAGATTTAGACTCCTAAGGTTGCCTTTGGCATTCTAGTGAATTACCATAAAAATTTATGTTTTTGGTAATAATTTGATCAAATGCTCCTTTATACTTAGGTTATTTTTTATATTGTGAAAAGAAAAAATTTCAAAAATTGTCTTTTTATGTGGCATGTTTCAGGAAATTTTATAAGCCCCCCTCGAATAAGCCCCCCCCTCGAATAAGCCCCCACCCAAAAATTTCAAAAATAAATAAGCCCCCAGGGGGCTTATTCGAGGATTTACGGTATACCGACACTGTAGCAGGACCTATTAACCCTCTATCGCAGTACTGTGTTTTTGGCAAGGCTGTGGTGTTTGGCAAGTGCCCAGCCACCGCTGGTTGTACAATCGTCAAGTTTCCAGCATGCACGTACTTCCACGTACCCCCACGTACTCTCACGAACTCTCAATACTCCTGTGTACTCTTTGTCATGCTGTCATCGATAAACTGTTGGTTATTATTAATTTCAGTAGTATGCTGGCCGTATCTCACTTGCCTGTTTAAAAACTTATCATTTTAGCTTAAAGAATAAAACAGTTATCGATAAACTCTTATCGATACAAAGATTGATATATTTAGAACTTTCTGAAACTTTATGCTAAAATGTTGGTCATAGGCCTTGATGTTAAAAGTAGGCATGTCAGGATTGCATTTTGGGATGGCAAAAATGTGAGTATATTACTAATTTATGCAAGGACAAATAAAATGTTGATTTTTCGCAAATCTAAACAAGTGCTTTTGTCCATCAGACTAAATTCCCAGTAGATTATTTTCTGATATGACGTGACGTGACGTGTTGTGTGTTTTACTTTTATGTTTGTGCCGTTTAAACTCTAGTTTACTTAATTGAGCAAATGTTTCATACTTGAAAACTTCAACGGATTTATCTAAATGCAACCATTCAGCGGCCAACTGCGTTGCTCTGTTAATTTCAAGTCAAATGAAATGTTGGTTTATCTAGATATTTGGAAATGTTCACACAGTCAGAGCTATTGCCTTGGAGAAAGATGAGCAAAGCTGGTCCTTTACTCCGCGGGTTGGTATTCATAGTGTCTCACTTGTACCTGTGTTTCTGATGCCTTACTACCTTGGCCCCCAGAGTAAAAAAGAATGATTTTGTATCTTTGTTACAAAGCAAGTTGTCGTGTAAAGTTCCCTGACTCCTGGACCATTCCCAATGAGATTTTGAATGTAAAATTCATCGGTCTTTTTCCATCTAACGTGATCCATTACGGGTCTCAATTGACTGATGAGTGAGCGATGTACTACTTCATTTCCTGATGTTCAAGTTTCCATATGCTCGGTGCCTCGATAAAGTCAATTACGTGCCTAAAATGTTGACGCCAAAAATCAAGAGTTGTATGGAGCAATTGTTTTTTGAAAATATTCTCTTATCTCAGTAACTGAAGACACACATATTGGTTAGCCATTTAGTTCTGTTTGCAGATATTTTTATAGAAAATGCATGCTGATTTATTTTGAAAGACAGGGATCTGTTATCACAATCCATGTTTATTCAGCTTTTCATCTCATGTATGTAGCAGTAGGCGGGCGTCATAATTTTATGTATCTCTCTCTGTTGCCCAACAATGATCGAATGATTAGATTTCACGGTATTTTGGATTTAATTAAACATTTATTTGATGTTTCTTAATTAAAATACTCTAATTATTCTTATGTGGTCTTGGTGCTACTTCAGCTATCGGTCTTCCTACCAAGTTTGTATGATGGAGAGTGCGTTGCAAGGATTAATTCTTCAACTGAAAATCTTGGTACGCTATTATCCTGTTTTTGTACTAAAATGTTCCCATTCAAAGTTAGCAATGAATTGTTAGCAATTTCGATGCTTGACACTTGTCATTGATGAATAGAGCTCATTGAAGGGGGTGGAGGGAGGGGGTGGAGGGAGGGGCTGGGTTCTTCAAATAACTTGTAGTAATAGCAAGGTTATTTCGAAACGCCATCCAGTAATTTTAAGTAAAAGTTATTGGAGTTTCAGTTAATTCCTAATTGCAAGGATGGCTGTTTTAGACTATAGCATCGCCATTTTTTTCTGTATTTTTTTCTGTATCTCTCCCTCGAGTTAATGTTTGTAGTATCATGAAATACTTTTCAGTCATTTCATGTATTATCAAAAAGCAGCTAACGGAAGGAAATAATTTTAAGATGAAATGCCCATTTTGCTAACTTATTGCATTTCCTAATCAATTCCATCCTAAAAATTGTTGCGGCGTTTTTATTTCTGTGTTAATTATTGTTTTTTATCTACTTTGTTGACAATTTGGTATGATTATTTTGCAGCTCTTCTTTTTGAGCTGAACTACTCCTATGTTCGGACGGTATGTACGTTTCCTTATTAGCATTTTATTAGCATTCAAGTCACTCCGAAATAACATGCATGGAATTGGCCAAGCAGCCTGGAAGCGTCGCAGCTCTACAATCCGATTCGGGATCGAATTAAAATTTAACCCGCCACTTGGCACCTTATTTTCACTGACGGGGAACAAATTATGCAAATTATATGGCTAATTAAGTTAAATATACTGTTTGACTTAAAATATAAATATTTCTATTTATTTTGAAACGGGTATCCCTAAAGTATTTAGAGCATTTTGTTGAATAGATATTGTGAATAGCAGTATATTATGGTCTGTACATACTCTATTGGTTTTTTATTCATCATTGACAAAGTTTGAACTTTGTCACTTGCTTCAAGGAGGTCAGTCATTGTGAGGATTCCAATTTATTGTCAATGACCTATTAATGAAAGCATTTTTGGCTGGGCAGTGACTAGTTATAGTCTACTATATTTCATGGTGTAGAATGCTTTCAGAACTGGTTTCTAATTTTAGACGACGGAGGACAGGGGAGAGCTCAGCGCAGGATGGTGTACACTTCCACTTTTTGAGAAAGATGGCACACCTATAGTCAACAAGTAATAGATCCTCTTTGAATATCATACCGTGGACATCATTTCTAATTGCTAGAAAAAGCGGAACTAGTTTTCGCATACTTAAAAGTACTTTTTTCGTCCGACACTCCACAGAGTATGCAAACGTCGGAAGATAACCAAAAACTGACCGAATAAATAGCCAGATGCAGATCGAAAAACTAGAGGGTGAAAAGCGTATCAATACGATACTTGATACAATAAAACGTATCCTTATTGAAAATGGCTACCCTGATGGTATCATCTCGAAGTGTTTCAAACAAAAAGTTGCCAGTTTCAGCTCTGACAAGCATTTTGGACCTGAAAAGTGCCCTGTTTACCTCAAATTACCTTGGATTGGTGACGTTTCGCAAAAGTTTGAAAATCAGATTAAAAAACCATAAATTTCTGCTATTCAGCTGTGAATCCTCGTGTGGTCTAAGTGCTAAGACCATGTTTACCTCTACCCAAAAGGATTGCGTTCCTGCCCTCAAAAAAAGTTTAGTCGTGTATGAATTTTGTTGCCGATGTGAAGCTCGGTATGTAGGACGCACTACTCAAAGACTAGAGGATAGAATAAAACAGTATGTTCCCACAAGCATAAGGACCAAAACGTCTGCAGAAAGAGAGCAGCTGCGTCGAAATTGTAAAAGACGCAATGCCCAAATTAATTGCGATTCGGCTATAGGACAACATCTCTTAGAGAATCCAGATTGCGCCAAAACATACTGTGACGACAGTTTTCGTATAATTGGGCAAGCCAGGTCGCCTTTAGCCTAGGTGTTTTGGAGTCTGTCTATAATTTCAATGGAAAATCCCATTCTTTGTAGACAGAAAGAGTTCGTCTTTTCTCTTGGGCTCTTCCAAAGCTAGGTGTTAAGAAATGCAGATTGGTCAATTATAACCAATCACGCGCTCTGCTTTTCAACCTCTAGTTTTTCGATCCGCATCTGGCTATTTATTCGGTCAGCTTTTGCTTATCTTCCGACGTTTGCATACTCTGAGGAGTGTCGGACGAAGAAAGTACTTTTAAGTATGCGAAAACTGGTTCCGCTTTTTCTAGCAATTGTGAAGTTTTGTACCACAAAGCACTTGTTCACATCATTCATACGCAAGCTAAACTAGATTTTTAACTGTTTCTATGTCAATTTCAAGAAGCCATGATTTTGAATTTTCATTCCTATTTTGTTTTTATTCAGACCATTCATATGATCTAGAAGTGCCCCTCCCAAAATTTATCTATTATCGTCACAAATATGTTTATCGTATTCCAACAGAAGCTACGAGCTAACGCTGCATGGTGGAACGCCGTTCGAAAAGGGTATAGACGTTGATGCTGCCGTCAGTTTAAAAAGTAAGGGCCCTTCCTCAGCTCAGCAACGCCAATTGGAGGATCATTTGGTTCAATCAGATTTACGCAGATTTATTTGGTTGAAATTCCATTTAATCAGGCAGGTCAATGTCAATGGTAATGTCAGTTACCGCCTGCTCACAAGAAATTGTTAGGATTTTTGTCAAGCTTCACCAATACTTTTCTTTCTAGCTTTAAGAACTCGTTTCTTGAAAAGATTATGGCACTGAGACTTGTGACATATTTTGATGCGCCCTAACTTGTCTATGTAAAATGTCTGTCTGGTTTCACCTTTTTGTGTCTTTTGCGCCACTCGACGACGTGTCCGGAAATACTTTTTACCTAGAGCTCTTTGACATGTGCACTGCTGTAAAGAGTTCCAATCTGTTGTTTTCCATTTTCAGCCAGCCAGTCGTTATTCCAGTCACTTATACGTACAAATCGGCAACCAAGAATTAATATAAAGCTAACGCCTGTAAACAGAGTAGAGAAATCGCAACTTGAGTAAGTTTCTTCGCCATGTATGATGTATTTCTCCAGTCTTTCTTTTTAGTAACTACTGCACAGCAATGTGTTGGTTGTTTTTCGAAAGTTGCATTTTAATGTTTTGCATAGTTGTCCCTACATCTCGCCACTACAACATTTCCATCGAGAGGGTACTTACTTTACCCTACTCTACTTATATGCTTTCGATATCGATCCCAATTTTCTTCTTAACGCTTTTCAGTTTACTACCCGATATTCTGATTACCTGCGAAAGACACGTGAAGTTTATAGTGCTATACCGAGAGCTGCTTGCAAATGCATACTTGATGGAGGCTGAGCCAAGTGGGGGTACGCTCTTGCACTGTCTTGCTTGCATTCCTTAAAAATCCGCTGTTGGCATTGTTTCTTGTCGCAATGCGTACCGCATCCCCTCCAACGAGTTCCGTCCTTCTTTAATAAGTTTAAGTATGGTGAGCAGTTAATTTTAAACGAGTGCCTCATTCGAATAGGCAGCCATTCTAATTGTTGCTATCTCTATTTTGTTCCAATCTGGATCCCCATAGAATTAGAACCGTATTTGATAGATTCCAATGTCGTTGAAACTATCGAAGGCAAAACAAGCAGGTGATAGTAATTAATGGTGATGAATATTTCTTCTTTTTGAATAGATCACCATATTCGTGTATTATCGATCATCTCTCTGTTTGCAACACGTTATGCCAACAACCAATTTTGATTAATTCTCTCATCCACTGATGTAGAGTACATCTGCGACCCAGTCATCGCGAATATCTGCAGAGCATTTGATTATTCTGATCTGATCGACGCACTTCAGGTAGTGTATCGAGCGTTTTATCAGTTTATGCATGAAACAAAAGTCGATGTTTGCCATCTACGCCTTAGGGAACATTTATGCCCAGTCGCCCAGGCTGGAATTTTCAATTTTTTCAATTTTGTAGAAAGTGATCCACTCTATTTCTTAACAAAGTGAGTTAAGCTACAACTTTTTGTTTTCAGATGATCTGGAATGAAAGAAGTAAAGTAAATTTGTCTAGGTCTCAAAAGGTATAGATGATACAAGCTGTGTGTTCCTCATGTCAATCTTGGCTTGTATAGAAGAATGTTAAGCCATGTTTTCTCAGTTTTCTTGGTATTTTGTATTCACTTAGAGTAGAAGGTCTTTGATTGTTCCTTGGAGGATAATATTACGTCATTTTTGATTTACTCATTTTTTGATCGCAAATGCGTTTTAGCTTATTTTAGCTACTATATTGCATTTCCTTAATTGCATCTTCGTTGTTATTACAGGTTTGTTAGTTGTCGAGCTACTTCAAGTAACAGGGTAATGAGAATAAATTAAAGTCAAAGAAGAAGAAGCATTCTTTGGAAGGGAATTATCAGCTTTTCAAATCGTCTCGCTCTTGTGTTAATGTCAATGTCACTTGAATGTAGATGAATGTTTGTAACCATCTTGATCTAAATTGTACAGTTTTCCAGCCTTGAGTCTCTTTTCTAGAGAGATCAAGCACACATGCTGAAGTTTTTCAGACAGTGTTTTATCGAAAGCACCTTCTCGATTATGAATCATGTAAAGTTTCCGCCTTACAACTGGGCAGATGAAGTAACAGAGCAGGTATCTATGATTTTCTTGTCCTCGTCGTTTTCATATGACATTGATGCTCTATTTGAGAGAAATCAGCGTTGAGGATCCGTGAATCAGCAACAATGTTGTATTGTTTTGTAGGTAAACAGTATCTAGACAGATCAGTTTGATAATACACTGTATATTGGGTTTTAATTGCCACTTTAGAATGTAAAACATATGCGAAAATTGCGACTTTGCAAAGAATGAAAGTACTTTAAACTTATCCGTAGGGAATGTCTTAACGAGAGTCACTTTCTGACAGGCTTGAGGCATTCTGCAAATGATTGGAGACAATAGCAAGGAATTTCAAATGTTCAAAATGTTGGAAAAGAAGCCCTTCTAAGTATACAATTAGTTTGTAGTAATTAGAAACAGTAATGTCAGGCTTTCATTCTTAGGAGAGGATCAAATTCATCACATCATACCTTAGCGAGATGAACTCACTAGCCACGATGTTTGGACCAACATCAACATTTAAGCCTTTCAATGCAAGTAAAGTGTCTTTCGACGTTTTATCAAGCAAGTGTTTATTGAATGTTGAGAACAGCTAAAGACCCAGTGTAAATTAGACTATATAATGTAAATATCAAAGCAATACCGGTGTTGAAGGGGTATTATCAACGAGTTAAAATTTTGAGGATGGTTTTTTAATACCGAGATAAGTATCCTTGTGCATCTGGCCCTATGTACAATTTATTCCAAACCCACGATTTAGAATATGAGAAGAATTTATTAGTTTTCAGTCTTAATTGTAATTTTGCTACTTTTAACTTGTCAATTGATTGCAATTTCAATTGAGACCATGCTGGGTGTAAAATTTTGTTCTCGTAAAAGTTTGTTATGGAAATTTTGTTTGTTTGGAAACGTTAAGCTTTCCACTCCACGCCCTCTGTCAATTGCTAGTAAATAGATGACTTTCTTTGTAGCTCTTGTTTCAGTGTTGTGAGCGTGTAGGAGTTGAGGATTTTTGAACCGATTTGTAACGTGGAAGAAATTAGCCTTTTTGCATTGTCTCGATGACTGTTGATAAAATAGTGCCACCAAACACTGAATAAAAATCATTCGGTTGCATCCAAGAGATTTTAAATCATTTGGGTGATCAGCTGAAAGTCGGGGGCCAAGATTGATGACTTTTTGCGCTGCTGCTGCTGCTGCTGCACAAAATCATGCAGCGTTGAAACTCTGATTACAGACCTCATACATGGCATCCAGAATTTTCATTTTTCTATGGAAAACAATGCAGCGTAACCTTCACTTCTGTAGATTTTTGGAAAACACGGAAAGTTCTGTCCCATAAGTCTCACACATACGTCACAGTGGGATTTGTACTGCAATGTAAAATATTCGGCTTCGATTTGCGTATCATGTTGGATTCTCTTCACAGACATAATTAGGCATAAAATCAACTTCATACTAGCCATCTTTTCTTATCATTTTTTAAAATGCATACTAAAAGAAATGTTTCCCACACGTCTGTCTTTTTTGTGTATGACATACTATTTAACACCTCTATATGGTTGAAATGAAAAGATTACTCAAAATGATATGCTTTGCAATCTAAAGCGCACAAAAGCAAATTATTTATTCCCGAAATATTTTTCTGAAATTGCAAGTACTTTAAAAGCCCTAAAATTCACAGTTCTGGTCAAAATTCCTTTGTGACACTCCAACTGGGACATTTCTCAACAGTGATTGCTGGTTTTCACAATGTGATAATTGCTAAGCGATCAGGAAGCGAAGGTCTAAAGAAGTGGGAGAAACTTACAGTTACATTAAGTGAATCAGATAGTGATGAAAGCACAGTGGAGCAAAAGTCACACAAATTGCAGCTGGTCAATAAAGGAAATATACTGGGGGAGAAACTGGACTTGATAAAAAAGGAACTTTAGTTTACAGGCTCTCATTTTATTCGCATTTGTAACTGACATGGGTCTGCTGATTCATCACTTTAAGCTATCTTCAGTGATCGAGAGTGGAATGAGGAAAGTCTGCTTATTTGCATGTTTGTGAGCTTTAGTTGTAATATTCGACTATAAGTGAATGTTGGAAGAATCATGGTACGATAGATTGTACTTGCTGTAGCATTGTCCATGCACGATCTTAATTTTGCCAGTAGTGACAGTCTACCAAATGCATGCTTGGAACACTTGTCGAAATGGGAGCTCAAGTTGAGTGTGGTATCCAGTAAGATATTTATAAACTGTTGTATAGTTAATTACTGTTAGGGTTGGCTGTGATATTGTGAATGTGAGTGGCTCGTTTCGCTGTTTTGCAATTCATTATGCTGTTCCGAAAAGAATTGACCCTGTCTTGCCTTTCTTTAGATTCAATATAAGCTCATTGCATCTCACCCACACTGACAGATTTTCCATGTCTTTTGATAGTTTGTTTTCAATCGAATCAATTTCTTTGCCTGCGACATACAACACAGTGTCGTCCACGTATTTCAGAATGTTTGAATACTCCATGACTTCTACAGCATCACAGAAAGAGATAAGAAACAATAGAGGACCAAGTATTGAACCTTGTGGTACTCCTGTTAACAAGACCTGCTCATTTGAGAGACATCTTGAATGCTACCATTGCTTTTCGAGAAAACAGGTAGTCGCTGAACCATTACAATTCATCGTCTTTTATTCCGTAAATTGCAAGTTTTTCAGGTAGTATGGCCTGGCTTGTGGTACCAAATGCCTTACTAAGGTCAACAAAAACTGCTCCAACGAGCTGATCCATGTCTGACTATATCTTGGGAAAAATCCGTTGCACATGTTTGGGCATTTTAAGAATATTTCCATTTCAGCATAAAAACTTTGGCTTTGTGCCATACAAAATATTCTCACAGGGCTGAAATCCTTACCTATTGACAACTTATAGCCTAATCCAGAAAACGTTTCTAAGCTAAAGACAAGTTTGACCCTGAAAAAAGGCAAATTGGTCAATTTCATTGCTTGAATTAAGAGTCAACAGCAACAACAAACTCTGCACCAATCTGCCAGCAGTTGACTGGAGGCTTTGTGGCAGTGGTAGAAAAACAAGATAGAAATTAACCTCCACGGCGAATTTCACAGTTCATATGGTAAGGCTAAATCTGTTTATCTTTGTAATGTTTTTGTAAAAATATGCCTATCAATTTTTAGCAACTAGAAATCTACATAGAAAATTTCTTCCTTCCAGAATAATTGCTTGGCCTATTTCAAATAGGTCGTCGAAATGGTTACATGCAACTTAGGTTATTTCTATGTAGTATTATAATTTCTTGTATTTATTTGCAGTGTTTGTATCTTGTTTATGTAGTACTAAATTGTATGTGAGGAATTAAAAATGAACTGAACTGTCGTTTAATGAGACCTGGGTTGTCTCATTTTGAACTGCGAGCACGGAGCTAGGGTACTTCCACAACGTGAGAGACTTGTATTCTGGACTCTGATTGCTTATTTTTATGATTCTTATTTCATTATTTTCTTGTATAATTCTCTATTGAGGGAAAATGTTAAAAAAGTATGCTGAAAAGCGTAGGTAGTTCTAAAAACCAACACTTTTTTGGTGCTGAATATGGTTTGGAGGAATGAAGTATTAATTAGTAAAAAATCAGTTCTCAAAAAAGTTATGTACTTTTCAGTTATAACACAGTACAATGAGTTAAGGAGTTTTTTTAAATCTATGACGGAGACAAAAAGCTTGCATACTTGAAAGGGTTTCAATAAACATTTTGTTGTTTGGTTTGTTTGATGAATGTTTCTTTCCCTAATCCCTAATCACAACTGCACTAATCTTTGTGCTATAAATTTATGATTAAGTTTGAGTATCCTTCAATGTGGTTAATCAGTTTAAAAAAGAATTCATTGTTTTGGATTGTAATTGGTATACCACCAAAGTGCATTAGTAAATTGGAAGTATTTTGTGCCAGACAAAGAAAACCCGAATAGTGATTTATAATAGAGAAAACTATAGTGTAAAAGATTTAATTCTTTGTAACGTTAACTATGCACCTGGCTTCATGTTTTACATAAAGCATGCCAACTAAAGGACATTTCAACAAATGCCAAACATTTTAATTGGTTTGCATGCTTTTCCCTGAAAAACACCCTGAGTGTATGCCAAACTTTTTCGAGCATAAATACATAAAATGGACCCTAGGCATACTATCAATGCGTAATTGATGAATTCTTTTTGCTGCCGGGACAATTTTTGACACTAAAAATGAAAAGTTTTGTTTCAAAACTGCCATAACCTTCTTGTCCCTATTGGTTGCTATTATCTTTTATGATTACTTTTATTTATGATTATTTTTTATTATTTTACATGTTGTGTTTTTATAGGCTGGTGATTTCCTCAAAGGTTTGCCATCCTTCAATAAAGAAAACTTTACACGTTTCCATGCAGATGGAGTGCAATCAAAATCTATGGTATGTTGTGATCTACAGTTGTAGTATCCATGTTGTGGCCTGCAACATGCCTAAAGAAATTTAGCCACAGGGTTATACAGTCAATCTGTGCTTACTAGGTTCACTGGGAAAAGAGTATATTCAGTAGGGTCATCTTGTATCAAGTATTAAGTGTTTTAGGTGGTCTAATAGGTGACATCCCAGAATCTTTTGAAATTCACTCATAAAATTCATTTTACTTTTATGACACCATCACTAAACAGAAAGAGGTGTATTTTGTAACTTAAAAGAAATTGAACAAAGGATTATTTGAATCCAAATACACATTTTCTATGTCAAGAGCAATTATTGTTCTTTAAATTTTTCTGAAACGAAAGGCCTATGTTTTCTTTCAATATGTAAAAAAACTTCAGAAGTATTGACTGTATTTCAATATGTAAAAATCTTAGGACATTTGTTTGTTTATATTGAAGTGTATTTTAAGATAGAGGGTGTCCAAACCATCTAGGTTTCTGAACTTTTGTAAATTGGACCCCCTTTTACTGCAGGCTTGAATTCAATTTTGATTGATTGATAACCTGTCAAAAATATGATCTGTGGGTAGAACCCTCCAGGGTTAAAATGTTTCATGCTTGTTTGTTGACCAGGTGTGAAGTTATTAGTTATTAAAGCTGTGGAAATTATTTTTAGGCCCAAAAGGGCGAATTGTTCAAGATTTAGCAAAGCTCTTAGAATTTTTGAAAGGATTGACCAAAGGTTTTAAAGTTTGTAAGACAGTTTTCTCAGAATATGCTTTTTTAAAATTTCATTAAATTTGATATAGGCCCCATTAGTTTATCAAGTTGAATTGGCATGGAATGATTCTAATAGTCTTTATAAGAGTTAATTTGTTTGAGAGTTCAAGAAAAGACTTGAATGCTCTTTCTATTTGCTTGAACAGCTGAATTTAGGGGGCATGGGTCACTTCAAGATAAATTGGAAGTCACCTGGGGTTTTTTACCTCATTGTATGTGTCTGGTGTTATATTTTACTCAACTCTTCTCAAATGGTATTTAAAAAATACAATTGCTGAGTACAGAGCACATTCATGCAGAAGATTGTAGATGCAGAGATGTTTTGTAGGATTAATTTTTATCACATTGACTTCTTTGTAGTCAAAAAGACCTGCTGTATACATACAATGCACAGAAGAACGAAATATGAAGCCCCAAGGTTATGATTATTTTATTACTAATAGCATGTATTTAACACATAGTTGGCTATTACAGGCCTTGCAATCTGAGTTGCATGATCCTGGGCACAACTCATCACACACACTATCTATTCAATTTTTACATAACAAATATCACATGCCTCAATTAATATGGTGGGTGATAAATCACACTAAAAATCAAATGACAAGAACTGCCATTAGGTGTAAGGATCTTTCCATTTTAATCAAACATATCAGCTTTTGTAATACTAAGCCTAGTAAAGCTAATAGTCAAAAATTGCTTCTGAGAATTTTGGCCAGAGTTTTCCAGTTTGGCATCTGGTGAACATGAATCTGTAGTTATAAAAAGTAAACTTTTCAAGCATTTGAATCCATGTTACAACAGAGCTCCTACATGATGGGCTTAGAAAATTGCAATGAACTGGAATATAACAAATATAGATGTGTTACATTTTATGATTTTTTTCTTGGAAAAGGTGGCTCTATCCAAAGTTTCATGATAATGGTTTTCAAGAATTACTCTTGTCAATATCCTCTTTCAAGGTTGTTATCCATGCTAGCAAGGATTGGATTTTTGGGATTCTCTTCTGAGTTTTGTGTGATTTATTATCAAGTGAATTTTGCATTTTTCCCTGCAATTGCTTGGGAAAGGCGTTGGGCAACATGCAAGAGCCGTTGCTATATTGCAAAGAAGGGACTGCTATGCTATATTGCAAAAGAATAAACCTAATCTTTAATTTTAATCCTATTTTCTTTTACTTTTCAGTCATAATCACTGACAAAACCAATATTTTGCTGAGACATCTTCGAAAGCAGTCAGACGTTAAGGTACAGATAAGCTTCAAATATAAGTTTTTCCAATTACCACAATAACATGAAACAGTGTCCACTGTTCAATTGTCATTAGGGTCAGTAATAAGAATCACCAAAGTTGAGGTTTGTTGAGAATTTTATTAGGAAATTGATGAAAGCCATTATCTTCAAGGGGCAATAGCTTTTCCAGTGACATCTTCTCAGCTTCAGTTGCAACTAGCGGCAGTATTAGGGTTCTAGCTTGATCTGTTTTCCAACAACACTTTCTTGAGCTAAATTTTATTTAATCTCAAATAGTAATGAGAGGGCACCGTCAAATGAAAAACACTAGCTTGTTTAGCTAAACAAAACCACATCAAATCATTGATAATATATTAGTTTCTAAATTTTTCTTTTGGATGGATTTTTTGCATTTCATGTGCTACTGTGACATAATGTCTACATTTTTTCTTTTGTATCACTAAAACAATGTGGAGTCAAGATGAAGCCAATGGTTTTTAATTTTCAATACCCGTTCTTTATAGCACTGCATACTCTGAAT
The DNA here is from genome assembly GCA_003864495.1 of Nemopilema nomurai. Taxonomy (NCBI): domain Eukaryota; kingdom Metazoa; phylum Cnidaria; class Scyphozoa; order Rhizostomeae; family Rhizostomatidae; genus Nemopilema; species Nemopilema nomurai. The sequence continues at coordinate 2,671,929 of ML133471.1, read as the reverse complement.
CATAAGAGTTGACTATCATTGACATATGCCCATATTTTTTTCACTTTTGTCGTCTCAAGTAGGCTTATTCAAAAATTCTACCTCTTTAGAAACATAGTAAACCTTGTGAACAAGTGCTTTGTGGTACAAAACCTCACAATGGCTAGAAAAAGCGGAACCAGTTTTCGCATACTTAAAGTACTTTTCGTCCGACACTCCTCAGAGTATGCAAACATCGGAAAATGACCAAAAACTGACCGAATAAATAGCCAGATGAGGATCGAAAAAACTAGAGGTTGAAAAGCAGAGCGCGTGATTGGTTATAATTGACCAAACTGCGTTACTTAACAACTAGCTTTAGAAGATCCCAAGGGAAAAGACGATCTCTTTCTGTCTACAAAGAATGGGATTTTCCATTGAAATATAGACAGACTCCAAAACACCTAGGTGAAAGACGACCTAGCTTGCCCAATTATACGAAAACTGTCGTCACTGTATGTTTTGGCGCAATCTAGATTCTCTAAAAGATATTGTACTATAGCCGAATCACAATTAATTTGGGCCTTGCGTCTTTTTCGACGCCGCTGCTCTCTCTCTCCCGTATGCTTATGCCTATGGAGGATAGAATATAACAGCATGTTCCACGAGCACAAGGACCAAAACCTCCGCAGAAAGAGAGGATCTTCCGACGTTCGCATACTCTGAGGAGTGTCGGACATAAAAGTACTTTTAATAATCGAAAACTAGTTCCGCTTTTTCCAGCCATAGTAAACTTGGTTGAAAACCACACCAAATAGCTGGTCATCAGATTCAGTGTAAAAGACTTTTCATTGGTTATGTGATTTTCTGTTTGTGTCTTTTCTGACCCATTGACAGACAGTTTTCTGACCAATTTTCTTTTTGTTAAAATTGCTTTTTATTGCGTTCAGTTAGTTCAAAGTAGGGCTTTTGTAAAAAATTACTGCAAATATTATTTTTGCTTTCCAAACAATTCGAAAACACATATTTCTTCAACCTTATGTGATTTTGCTGGACAAAATTTTGCTCAGAGTTTTACGTACTGTTCTATTTAATGTTATAAAGCTGCATGAAATGAATTCCATTGCATGCAGTTTAAAGAATTTTTGACAAACACGAGTAATTCTATAGAGTCAAACCTCCTAGCAGCAACCTGTCGGGTTTGTTTTGTACCCAATTATTTGATAAAGTAATATATTCTAAGGTATGGTATGATATATGCGTACATCACTAAATTAATGAAATCGAGAGCTGTAGCAATGTTTGCACTTTCCAGCATTTGCAACAGAAGCGAAATCTTAGTTCTTCTGACAATGCCAGCCCATCAAGAAAAGTCCCAAGATTGGGAAATGCAAGCAGCGAAGATAAATCCACCGAGAATGATTAATATTTGGTAGTATCGAATTGTTAGTATTTGTTGGTAGATACTAGTTCACTTTTCTGCTTATTACAGTAATAAATAAATGTGGAAAGTAGCTGTTCATTACTAATATCCTCGTTTCCAAGTTCATTGTAATTTATATGTCTTCTTTCAAAACGTTTGTTGACACAATTTTTTCATAATTTTTTAATTTCACTCTATCTACAGACTTAGGGGTAAATTCTTTAATTAACTCTTATATGATTACAGCCTCTTCAACTTCCTAACAGAACTTTTTGCCGATCGAACAGCAGATCAGAGGGGAGCATGGAACGTGCTCCCTCGTGAGATTTTTTTATACTCATTTGCCAAGCCTACTCCTTGTTTATCAGGAGACAACTTATGGAACAGTCTTCAGTGTTCACTGTAAATTGAAATGCTAAATAGAATGATGAAGTATCACAAAAGCTTATCGACCTGATTTTTAAATGTAAGTAAGCCAGCGCGCTTCAAACGATTGCTTTAATGACTGCAAAACATTGTGCTTTTAAAAATAATATTTTTGCAAAAGCCTAGTGACGAGTGACTGTAACATCGTTTAGTGTCATGATATGCGTTTGATGGCAACTAATGATTGAACATTTACCAATACTGTATCTCGTCAAATTGTTGCATTCACTTTGTGTATTCCTTTTTCTTTTGTTTCTTTTAAAAAAAGGTCCATTGCCTAAATCAAATATTGTTGTACTTTCTACAATACTGATTTGCCTAGTTGGCGCTACCCAACCGACGTTTCTTCTTCCAGAATAAAGGACATACCTGTTTCTATCTTCTTCCTGTTTATATCCAAACAAAGTTGTAAGATATATGTTGGCCCTGTAAATTTCAAGTTGTAGCAACATGTTTGCTTTTGAGCTACTGGTACTTTGATTTCTTTCCAATGTCTACTCTTTGAAGTCTAGCTGTCGTCAAGAAGTTATTAATTTTGTTTGGCCCTTCATTTTTTGCAATTTATCAAGCGGGATATTCTGTTTTCATCGGGATATTTTGTGGGGTCAATTGATCGTTCATCTTTCATCTTGGGTTACAAAGAATTCTTCTCTCATTTCCTTTGTCTTTCTTTTGATGACTAATTATTGTTTATTCTGGAGGTCTATTCTTGGAATTATGATTTTGAAAAACAATCAAACATGCTAGTAGAACGTGTCTGAATGGCAATATACTGTTTTTAAGATTGTGTTTCCTCAGGGTTGAAACTCAAACTGCAGTCGCTATAAAGCCCACTCTCCAGTGATAAAAAACCATCAAAATGAGAGAAAGTTCGCGCGAAATGCGTCACGAGCCTGCGCAGTGAGCCTTTGCTCGGTTTCTCGCGATAAAATTTCTCTGCGAAGAAAAGTTGAAACTTTTTAACATTTTTCACTTTTCTCTTGCGAAATCTTCCGCAGCCAATCATATCCTATATTGATTAGTGATGCCGTCCTACTTCGCATTCCAAGGCCACGAGGTCAACAAAAACTGGGAAATGAAATCATTTGCGGAAAAAATTTCGCACTGGAGTCTTTCTTCTCACTCGAAATTGAACTTAAACGGTGTTGAGCTAGCCACGATAGTGGATAAATGAGGAATAAATACCCGACTATGCCATTTTTTATAATATCACACGAAAGAATATAAGTACACGATGTAAGATGTCAATATTACATGGTTACAGAGTTATATGACCCAATCCTCCTGATAACAACAAATATTGTTCATAATTATATACTTAAGTTTAATACTTAACAAACGTTGGAACCATTGGAACCAAACTACTGCGTCGGCAATCACAACAGTCCGTAATAGCGGGTACGTAAGACATGGCCATTTTCTCATGCCCTTCAGTCACTAGAAAATCTAGGAGTTCCTTTTCAACATATCAACAGATAGGGAGCTCATTATCTGGTATCAGGGATGTATATGCGTTGAAGGCGGTTTCGATTGAAGCGTCGTTAATGAAGGGTTTAGTAAAAATCTCTCCTGGATTTGTAACACTTGAAAATTCATCGTAACCGATATCAAGCGCCTTTTTAACATGCATACTGGTGGGCTTGGGCCCTAGAAGTGGCCCACCAGCTAGCAAAATTGCTCCCCTCCAGGTAAATTTCATTAATCCAATTTTAATTTGTAAAAATGTTGCTTAATATTGTTCAAGTGATTCATTGTGTGCAAAATTCCAGTGAGCATCACTAGATTACAGTCTCCTTTTGTGGCTACGTTACCATGGAATCACTTATGGGCAAAAACTGCAACATGCCTTACACCGCAAAAAATCACTTTCCAAAGAAAAAGACAACAAATAATGTACTAAAAAGCCAACAAATCCAACATTGTGAAAATTGGTATAATTAGGTAGCCATGTTTAAGAAAGTTTGACGAATTCAATTTTATTCTAGTAGGATGCTTTAACGACAGAAATCAACCAGTTATTTACCCTCCCTTCATTATGCAGGTTGTGATTAATGATAAATGACTCGTAGAAGGTGAAAAGTAGTTAACTACGAATTTTGAACGCAGGTAGATTGTGCCCGAGCAGTGTACTCTGTGATGAAGTATCTGCTACAGCATCTAGACATCAGTCAAAAACTCATATTGCCGCCTCACTCACATTGCCTGCCACAAATTCACATGTCATGAAAATGCATAATGCAATATTTAATTTAAATCAGATCAAGTAAAATGCCCCAAATAATGTTTTGAGGATTATTCCCCAATATTCGTCATACTGACAGGATTTCCCAAAATTGATGGCTATTACTGATTGTACCAGTTTGGCACCCCAAATTTCTGCAGCTTGTCATCGGCACCCAGAAAGATGCCACACTTCTAATTGACCTCCCCCTACCCTCTGACATTCCTGACCTTGAGTTTCTAAAATGGATTTGCTAGCAAGTTTATACCGCTTAGGCTAAAAGTTACAAGCGCTTAGGCTAAAAGCTACTACCGACTAAGAGTTTTGTAACATTGTGCAACGGGTACGCCAACGTAAACTACTAAGACTAATTTCGAAACTAATTTTAAATCTTTGGACAGAAAAGGGACCTGAGCACTAGACTTACGAGGCGGGAAATATTGGCTGCTGACGTGATTTTCAAAGGGAAGATGCTGTTAATATGTTGAAAATGTCAATTTATTCTTCCAAATGTACTTCTTCGGAAAACGGAGCTATTTTGGATACAATACATGATGGTCGCCACCTGTCTGAGCTCGAAAAAGTATGTGCTCTCGCAAAAGAAGACTTGATTCATAAAACCAAAGGGAAGGAATCCACGGAGAGCCGTCTAGCTGATACAAACAGAACTGTAAACTATGGGTCTACATGGAGGAATCTTCTACCATTTTTAAGGTAAGGCACGCAAAAATTTTAATTCATACCTAGGCAGAGATGGGCAAAACATAGCTACAACCGTTTATAGGCATCCTAGAATCGAAAAATTTAAACGCATATATTCAAAATGAAAGTATATATTTGATAGTCATTTCTACCTCGTTATGCAGCAATGGCTCTTCCTTGGTTTTACATGAAGTCTTGTTAAAGTGATGGATGATTCTCCGAAAACAATTATTTTGAATCTTTGCCAATAACTTATGTACACCATTCCTCGATGACTTCATGATATTCCTTTGTTCGTATCTTGGCCACTCTACAAAATACTTCAATTTTGCAGTTTATAGAAACCAAACGATTGACCTAATTTTGACTAAAACTTGCAAGTCATGTTTTTTATTCTGATCGGTTCAATATGTTGTGCAAGTGCATGTTTTTTCGCTGGTTGTGCAAGTTGCTAGTGTAACATTAGCCTCCGTTCGAATACTTTTGATACAGGTGTTCTAATACTGTGTCCTTTACACAATTGTTTGCTGGAATTTTAAGTATTCTTAAAGTTATGCTAAAATTTGTAAACACCTCGCCTCATGAAACCAGTGCCAATTGTGCTAAATCCATAATTACATGGGCGGATCTGGAATTTTTCTGAGGGGTGCTCATCAGCAGCGGTATTACGCTAAATCCATAATCACAAGTCAGAGATCTCACCTAAATAGTTTATATATTAAGTGGCCTAATATATAATCTATTCAAAAATGAATTTGAAAAGGAAGCTAATTTGAGCAAGAAGTCTAGCTATTTCCAGCCTGAAGAAAAATATATTTCATCTTACAATTAGAGTGACTCAATTTTGCCTAGGGAATTTTAACTTCAAAATATAGCTTGAACGTCATCGGGGGTTTTACTTTTGAAGCGAAAAGCTACATGCGAGTGCTCAACCAAAAGGAGCCGAATACGTGGAGACTTTGTGGTAGGAGCTCTCTTGCTGGATCCCAAGTCCATTTCATTTGCTAAACCTTCAATTTTAAAGCTAAAGTTTCTCATATTTCATTTTATAGCTATTTCAACGTTTTTTTAGCTTCCTTATACTCCTTGTAAATCTTTGGTATGAATTCATAAAGAAGTAAAATGACAAAGTAAAAAATGTATTTGGGATGACAATTGCTTGGTTATTCGTGAAAAATCCAGATTCATTGTAATTTAACCTTATATTGTAAGTTGAGAGGTCTACTGATACATCAATAGAATTAAATTCTAACGGGGGAAAAACCTTTTCATTCGTACCCAAAGTATTAAACGAGCATAGAAGTTTTGATTACAAGTCGATTTCATGAAGTCTTGTATAAAATTGACCGCTTTTGCAGAGTATCAAGGAAAGTTCAAAGACGACATGACGGACTAAACTGCCCAGAAGACATTGAGATTGTCAACGAGAGTACATATGGGAATGTTCTCGAGAGCCATGCCGGACCTGTGACAGGAAATAGGTAAATCAATTCCTGCCCACCTGCAAAAAATCAAATCATTTTTCCGATAGTTTGAGCCTTCATCAAAACATACTTTATCCTCAATGTCATAGCGTTGGTTGTTAACAAGCATACTGGCATCATCAACACTAATTCTCGTGAATGGGTCTGGTCGCTTACACAAATAGTGGGAAGAGTGGGAAGGGGGAAGTTACATACCATTTTCTGGTAAAGACTGGCGAGGCCTTTTACGAACTGCTATAAAATCAATAGCTAATAGGTTTCTCAAGAAGTATTCTTGGTCAACAGCAAAGATTATAAAACTACCGTTCATGTTTTGATTTAATAATAGTTTTCGTGACCAGAGCCTTATATTCTTGGACCATTGCCCATAGTTATTTTTCTGCTTCACTTGAGGTATTTCGTTGATGTAATTCATTTCCCTATCACGCATATCTAATGTACTACTCCAACGAACATAACTGGAAATACTGCTGTGCTCCTAATCCCATCTTTCACAGCTGTACAAAAACTCCTCAAGTGACTCAGCAACAGACCGCTATCTTCGTGAGTCATTTGACAGCTTTTCTCCTATGTGCGAAACGAATAACAAGTACGAGTACCGTAAATCCTCAAATTTACCCCCCCCCCCTCGAAAAAGCCCCCATCGAATAAGCCCCCCCTAGAACTACAAATTTTCAATAAGCCCCCCCCTTGAATAAGCCCCCCCTCGATTTTTTTATTTTTGACTCCTGAGGTTGCCTCTGGAATTTTAGTGAATTACCACAAACAATTATATTTTTGTTAATAACTTAATCAAATGTGACTTTAAAATTAGGCTATTTTATATATTATGAAAAGAAAGAAATAGCAAAAAATTATCTTTTTATGAGATATGTTTCAGGAAATTTTATAAGCCCCCCCCTCGAATAAGCCCCCCCCCCCTCGAATAAGCCCCATCCAAAAATATCAAAAATAGATAAAACGAGGATTTACGGTATACTGACATGCATATTTGAGACTAAAATGTATTAGGCTGGCCTTTTATTATGGTGAACTCTCTATTGCCTTTTTGAAACTGACTTGCTTTTTGTGATATTTCTATCTTCATCGAGCCGCATCCAGCCAGGGTGACTTTTTCTGCAGCTATTGCAATTCCAATTTTTGAATTTGCTTTGAGAAAAAGTTTTTAGATACAGAATGCGGTCATTCTATTCTAGCTGCAAACTTATGCTTAACAACTTCACCTAGAGAAAACGCAGAAAACATTTACGGGAAAGCCTACTCACTATGAAAAAGAGATGAAAAGTCTTATATCAACAGGTCACATATTGCATCGTTATTTTAAAGCCATCAATTTGGCATTGCATTCTTATACCTAGATATATCATGAGAAACAACGAAAGTTTGAGATTTATTTCCTTTCTTGCTTGGTTTCTTGTACAGGATAGTGGCGAGAGTAATATGTTGGGCAGTCAACGGATCAACGGAGACCATCAAGGTTTCTTTATCACTCTGGAAAATCAGAGAAAGGAAGACCTCCCCCACCCATCACAACTCATATCAAGAAGGCCCAAAGTGAAGGGCTCTCTAAAAATAAAAAGAAATTCAAGCAGAGGGTCTAAATTTGACATCAACTTTCACTTGCAGCAAATTAAAATGAAGTGCTGGGAAAGCCCCAGGTTTGAATGTCAATTTGCTGCTGAATAGGAAGTACATTACCTGCCAAAAGTAGGAGCACTAGCGGCAATTTGTCCTATAGTCAGAGCCTGTCAAAACAGTGAGCGGCGCCAAAAAGAGTGAAAATACTGATGTTTTCCAAGGACTTTGGGCAGGCATTGTATTATCAAAGCCAGTAGCATTATGATAATTTAGGAAATTTGAGACCTTATCTGTTTCCAAGAGGAAGGAGGCGTTGTAATTTCACAAAATACATTTCATGATATCTTGAATTTTTTAAATTATACTTCCAAAGAGAGGGCAATTATCTGATAGAACTTTGTATGCCTGACTTTCATCAATGACCCTATTTACTTCCAGTTATGCGAATCAGTCTGCAGCACTGTCAAATTTACTTCTTCATGTCATTCAGATTTTATCCTCTACCAGTGAAATTCGGAACTTCTTATACCATGAATAAAGTGTATCTGCTAGAATCTGTGCAATGAATTGTATTAACCTCTTCCCCAGCTTTGGTTTTGAGCGGATGAAATCAAGCAGAGTTAGAAAACTCGCTTCTAACTCCATGTACACGATGGAGCCACAGTTCCCCAGTAGCAGTATTCTTACACCTAGCAACAGGATGCTTGACCGGCCTAAGTACCTGTCGCTTTATGCTGATACAAATTGTGAAGAAGCCAACGATGACTTTGAAACAACCGCCAACGAATCATGTTGCTTTGACTCACTGCGCCCAAACTATCTTGAAAAGGTGAAGCCATTAGCTGACTTGATTTCTATTATTATCTAACATTTAGAAGAATTCTTCAGCATGAACAATCAGTGGATGGTTCCGACCGCTGTGCCCACCGTTTAATCTGCAGTCAGAGCAATAGCCCCTAGAAATGTCACCAAATAGCGTGAGTATAGCATATAGCAAGTTGGGCAAAAAAAATCATGGAGAAATTAATCTATCCTAGGTTTTTCAGCACCAAAGTTAGTTACGTAACGTGTACACCAGCGTGAGTTACATGCCGTTTTGTATTCAAGGCGTATATTCAGATGTATTCAAACGGCTGAATGCGAGTTTTTGAGTGACACCTTTAGAACTGAGACACTGGTTCTAAAATAGGACAGTTTGTTCAAAACAACGCTTTCAAAACTTTTAGTACGAAAACAAAAACAGTGGCCACTGGGACCTAGAATACTTGAAAGCTTCCAAAGGCAAGATTCGAATGTTGAACTAAGAAAATGAAAATAGATTTTCAAGCTTTACAACATGTGTACTAAATAAAATTCTTCGGTGTAAAGCTCTAACTTATAATTGCGAACTAGCGTGGTTAAGAGATTTTTTCTTTAACTAATGAATGCCAATGTTGACCTTGACCTATTGTTCCAAGCTCTGTTTTCCGTACTAAAAATAAAATATGTTCGTACGAAAGTTGATCTCTTATTCCTTGTACACCAGATCTCCCGACTTGAGGCATGTTTTGTATTCAACGCTGAATGTAAAAAAAGTAAAAACTCTGTTTTATTCTCCACGCTTAATTTTTTCATTGAGTCACGGTTGAGAAATCTTCAACTTCTTTTTGTCTGCGAAATGTTTTTTGCAGGAGGCACGCTTGATTCATCAAGACGAATCTACTGCAAGATGCGATCAAGACATTCTATCTAGGGAGGAATGAAGGACACGCCATTTCTAGCTAAATAACATTAATTTTTGGCAGTTAAGCTTTGTTCTGGAAGCATTTAAGAAGCTGCTGAACACGGAAAGACTGCCTTTTTTCATTTGAAGCAATGTGTGTAAACGTGATAGGAAATTACAGCGGCATAAGTTATCATGCGACTTCGAGCACTATCCAGATGCGACTATTCTTTTTCAACTTGATTTTAATAAATGCACTTGATCAAAGCGTTTTGTAATGAACAAGTCAATTATAAATAAGTAGAATTTGATCTTTTTAAGTTTACTCTATTCACATGCCAATAAATAGTACAAGTATAATTATTTTGACAAAAGTTTTCGTAAAATCCTCTTAGGCAACATTATTTTGTTAGGCCTGAGTTACTTGACAAATTTCTGGCATCGCTGTTGGTCGAAGTCGGCCCATTATTCTCCCTAAAAAAGAGCTCCGAATTTAGCCAAGCAAAATTATATCTCGCTGCAGCATTGTCCCCATATGCTAGCCTCAATTGGGATTAATGAAATTATTTGGACTACGATTGTGGCAATATGAACAACTCAAACACCTGTCTTTTGTCACAAGTCATCCCCCACATGTCATTTACCAAACTACCATCAGAGTACCAAACTACCATCAAAACCCAATATTAAGTCTATGACTGGCAGCCTTGATTTTTTGGAAGTACATTCGCATGTCTTGAAAACCGTACCAAAACAATGGTATCAAGAGTAGAACAACCGCCCTTGAAATGATAGTGACGTTTTACACGAAGCACCCGAATTTAAAGGGCCTTTCCAGCCAAGATTTGCAAATGCATTTTATTGGATAATCTAAAGGAATAGAACCCTTTGATAACAAAGTGGCTATTCCTTTTTGTCAATATGCTCATAGTTTTTGAGATATAAGCTCTTGCATGCTGATAATTGAATGGAATTAACAGAAATTTTTTTTCGGTTTTATAACACTGTGACGAAAAATCTGACGTCACGATGTATTTCGGATTGTCTCGGCTCAAAATTGAATTCGAGTCGGTGAAATTTCAGTCTCCGCGACTCTGTGGCCGAAGCGCTGAGTGAGTTGTTTTTCGTTAGTTGAAAGCAACCTGGTGCCTTTGCCATACCATAATGGGAGTCTTACCAAGCTCTATCTGATTCCGATCTGTTTTGCAAAAGTTATTACGGGAGATAGACCGAGATCACGCTTCTAGGCTCCATCACTATGGAACTCGGAGCTGGGCAAAGTAGAAATTCACTGTTTATGGAAATAAATCAACAAAACCTAAAAAAGATCTTAAGCACATTCCATCTAGTAGTATGCCAAGTTTCATCTGAATCCAAAATGTTTTGCAGAAGTGAGCTAGAGGAGATTTCTCTCTCTTCCATTCTGCGGGGTTTCCATGCACTGGCAGCAAATCTCTCTGGTTTCTATATTCAGAACAGAGGCCCGTAATATCCGAGCTCTAAACCGAAATGTTACTAGCTATGCCTCAAAGCAATTCACTAGAATTAGCTATTATCAGCACAGACAACTCATTCTGCGAGAAGCTTGATATGAACGTGTGAAAGTTTAATTCAGGTTTAAAGCAGGCATGTTGTTGGCTTGAAGAATTTTCGAACAGCCCTAAATTTCAGAAAAATAAATTTTCGGAAAAATGTTTGTTCGAAGTTTGTCACGCCGAAAATTCTTGCACTTGATGAAATGGAAATTGCGAGCACATGCGCACTACATTTGGTAATTCATATTGGCGGCACCACTGCAAACATGCGCTTTTGCAAAAAGATTTTTAGCCTTCTGAAAGCTGTAGCTGACATTCCAAATCAAATGGTGTACATCAAACGTAAATGATAGGGGCCAATTTTAAAGAATCTCAAAGAACTTTTGACGAAAAATAAACTGAGAACAATTCAAATTGTTGCGAATTTTTGAGACTTTGCCTAAATACGTCCAAAGTGGCACCAATTTGTGGACTAGCATCAACAGAAGAGTTTAATGTTATCAGTTCATGATAATCGTCGAAAACAGATTAAGCTCATTTTCATTAGAAAGATTACCGCTTGCCTCATTCTCCTTGCTGATGAGACCTTCGCTTAGCGCAGAAACCCTTGTTTCATTTCTAGTTTAGAGAAATTTTTCGCACATTGAATCATCCTGACTCCTGCTACATAAATGTGACCGCTCATGTTTTTCTTACGACATTCTTTCCACTGGTGTGTAACGGTTGACTTTCGTATGCGATATACTTCATTTTTTCAACTCCCTGTGTCTTATCTTTGCAGCTTATTTTATTTTTCATTTGCAACTCTTAACTGTACTTACTTTCAAATCACTGTTATTTCTAACAGCAGATTAGGAAAAAGGCAACACCTGATATGTGTTAGCTAAATAATTGACGAATCAGATACTGATCTCAAAAAGCTTATCTTTTAGAATATTTTTTTTTTTATGTTGATTGCAGGAAATTTTTTGGCACTGAGATAGGTTTGTCGTTGATAGCATATACCCGCATAATCTTAAATGTATTCATTAGATCTGGTTATGCTTTCGAGAAAATACAAGCCATAAAATGGAGAGTAGAAGCGCGTTCTTGCTTTTATATAGGATTTTCCTTGTTGAAATTTTGTTTTTCAAAATCTCCAGTTTCATTTTTTGGGTGCAGATTTACAGCCTCAAAGTCTCCGTCCTAGTGCGCATGCGCTTGCAATTTCCTCCAGATACAGCCGGTCACAATAACTTTTCAGGGAAAACCCGTGCTTCTTCCAAAAGCTTGGAAAAGAATGCAAAAAGCGAAAGACAGGGAGAGCAACATTACCAAAGTATCCATTACACATTTCCTCGACCTATGTTTTTTGTCTACATACCTCAATTTATATCCGCAGACTTTCTCCATAGAGGAGACGAATGCACACAGCAGAGCTAGACTTTTTTGACTAGGCCTCTGGCTACGGCTCTACTTCGTCGGGAAACATCCGGGAATCGCAACAAATGAGTTGTAAACATTGTGACGTCAGAATGTCACAATATCGATTCAGGATTTTTGTCGTTTTTTGTCGAGAAGGTGCAGCTATGAAGGCTTAAATCTTCAAAATGAATTCGAACTTTGATAAAACAACTATTTTCCCATAATACATGCACCAAATACCCTCCTAACTTTTTCACACGATAAACCCAAGTTTTTGCTCCTTCTCAATGTCGTCTAACGTTAATGGTGATATTAACTACTTTTGGCTGTCTTGATCATGCTAATTCGAAGCGAGTGATCAGCGAAAAGAAAGGTCAGGAATGGTGCTATAGACTGGGAAAAATCAACAATACATCATAAACTAGAATGATTGGGGAATATTTGTGTGGTTCATTGGAAAGAGTGGTGCAATTACATATCAAAACTACTATAATTTCAAACATCTGACTTGTTCAGCGTCCTGAAAACCCCCCTTTCCTTCATTGCCTTGAATAATAGCTCATTGTGTCAAGAAGTTGTTCAAAATGATTGATTCAATCAGTGTTATACCCCTCCCCATGTTCTCACCATGATCGATTCTAAACTCGTCTAAACTCAAGGAGTTACTATGGGTAGGATCTTTGTGAGGTACTTTCATTTCCTGAAGCATTATCCTTAAGAAACTGCCACAAGCAATGAAAGGCCATTATTGCAGCAAAAATAGAAATTCCTCATAGGTAAAATGGTGTTTTAAATAATTAAAAAGGCCGTTTCCAATTTTAAGAAGGGCCTTATTATATAAGGAATTTGGGCTCCGTTCAATACACCAGCTTCGCTCGACTACTACTGTTTGATGGCTGGCGCCTTTGCTGGTGGGATACTCTCTTGGGAAACTTTGCTGCCCATGCGCAAAGTCACTTTTCCTTACCACTCGGGGGATGAAGGCCATCATATATCAAATCAAAGCTTAGTTTGTTAAGATTTCAATAATGTATGGTTATGTTTTCAGAGTGGCTTAAGGTTACGGTAAACGTTTTCAACACGAAAATTGGAAACTGTTCAAGGAATCTGGGTAAACTATAAATCATTCGATGCACAAGATTATGGCGTATCTAGCCAGATCAAAATTATTGGCAAATAATGTTACATGTTATTTTCATGCGAATTTATTGCTCAAAAGTGTACCACCTTCAAAAGCTATTTTGTACCCTTGCGTTCGAGGTAACAAAATCTGACTTATACCAACAGGAAGTGCAGATCCTAAGCTACCAAAGAGTGTCTCAGATTTTTTAAATTCCTCCTCTTCTTGAAACTATACCCTGTCAAAAATTGGCAAACAATTTTTCCACCCTCCCGCAGCTGTATTTGGGTATAAAAGACGGACCAGAGCAAATAAAAACATTTTGAGACACACTTTAGTTACCCAACATCTGCCCTGGCTGTGTGCAAATTTTCGAGCCATTTTATTGGCTCCTTGGGTACAAAATAGCTTTTTCGTACCTGTACGTAGAGGAATTTCGAGTCCGGAGAAAACGGGATTTTACTGATCGCACTTGCGATGATACACATCGGGATCATATTACCCACAATGTAATCCGGGTCAAGTAGTTTAGGCTTTAAGATCAATTAGCGTCTTTAAATAAGCACATCAACCCGTGGATGTGTCGTACTCTTACACAAACCACAGGAAGCAGAACAAGGATAATCGGCTTAACAGGTCAAGGGATTTGAAAACTGCTGCTAGAAACTTTGATAAGAAAATTATGGAAACCTTCGTTTATACGGGAATTTCTCCATTTTCAAAACTTCTTCTAGCTTCAAACATGGTATCATTATGTACCTTATTAATTCGGCTATCACAATGTGAAGTAATCGAAAAATGGATGTTTTCGTCCAGCCCGGTGTCACGTAACCTCAAATTTCGCAAAATCAGCAGAAATTCACAATATTCTATAATGTTGCTTTAGGTTAGTAATTTTTCATGTTTCAAACGAAACGAAACATACTTAGATAAAATGTGTTGCATATAAGGTAAATTGTCACTTTTCAAAAAATGATAGCTAATATTGTGAGCATGACGTCACGTTCGGCCCCAGGAAAAGTTTTAAATAACGTCTATTTCTCTTCCTTTTTTCTTCTCGCATTTTTAAGGAGTTTTTCAATGTAACTGCTTGATATTTTGTATGTTGGGAATGCTTGTTCAAGCTGTCTTTGCATTGAGGAAGCTGATGAGAGTCTGCTTCACCTTTCTTTGCACAGAACATTGCATATCTGCACTTATTCACGTCTGAAATAGCCCTTTTAGCTCCATAGACATCACTTACAAAAGCTTCTAGCTGTTGCAGGAGATCTTCAGATATAAGTCAGTTGTTTTCAAGATGCAGGAAGGTAAGCTCGTATTAACTTTTGCCATGTAGCTTCTTCAGGGGCTATACTTCCCCAATTTAGGCAAAGTGCATGCAGCCAGTTAAGGCGTGCAAATCTGGAACTGCCTTACACACATCCTGGCCGATAACATGCAGTATTTTTCCAATGTCGATACGAGTATACCGAGCATTCGTGCGAGAGACACAATGCTGATAAATTTGAAGAAGAAGTTCAATCATGTCATTGAAGGAGTAGTTCAATCATGCCATTGAAGATATTTTTCAACAATGTCTATATAGGACATCCAGTATGATGACAGGAGACTGTGTTCAATATTCTTTAAATTTAATTTTCAATCATATGCGAGAAGAATAAATGAAGAGAAATTGAGATTACTGAAGATTTTTCCTGAAGCCGGAAGTGACGTCAAATTCACATTACTAGCTATCCTTCATTATACCTTACATGCATTACATTGAATCTAAGTATACTTCATTTTGTGTGAAATATGGAGAATCATTTGCTAAGGGTCCATTTCAGTATATTGTCAGTTTATGCTGATTTTACGAAGTTAAAGGTCAAGTGACACCGTTAAGCTACTCTGAAAACATTTCCATCATATATTTTTCAATTATATACAAAACAAGCTTTGATTTGATTCATGGTTACAATTCGCCGTTTTCAGCCACGGACTCACAGACCATTTGAGGGATTGGCAAACATTCTAGACATCTTACTGAAATTAGAAATGCACAGACAGATGAGTCCCACTGATAATGTATAAGACCCTGTTTACACGAGAGAAAATGGAACGGTTCCAAATGGAACCGTTCCATTTTCTCTCGTGTAAACAGGGTCTAAGTCCCCTGATATTTCATACATTATTGATTTAATAGGGACCGCAGAGTTGTAGGCAAGTAACGAAAGAAGTAACCTGAAACTTTTTCGTCTTTTCTTGTGAACCACGCCACTTTCAATTCTAATTCATGTGACTGCCAAGCTTTTCATATTTACATACAAAAAACACCGAGCGTTTCGTTCACGCATCACACAGCATTTAAAACGACGCGTTACTTCCATGAAATTTGCTTACTTCAAGGTCGCAGCTTTGGCCAAGGCGCAGGGCAGGGACCGCGCAGCCATGGGAAGTGGATGAGGCTGAACACTGTGGCGTAACGGGGAAAATTTCTTGAAACTGCATGAACATTTGTTTTTATAAAATAACGCCTTATTTCAAGACAGAGGCGGACCCAGTTGTTAATATGGGGGCCGTAAAATTTCCAAAAGTTGGTTATGATTGAGTGTACGCTTTGTATAACATTTTCCGACTTTAGCTCCTGATAAAAACGTCCTCTTTTCACTTTCTATGAAAATTATTTCAAATAAATTGTATAGAAAAACTACTTTTTTAGTCGGAACAAAATTTAATGTATCTATTTCCTGACACGGCGCCACGAATTTGAGCTAGGAATAAAGTGTAGTAACATACGGGGACCAACAATTGCTGGGGCCGACGCAGAGGAAATTGAGATTTTTGAAATTGAGTCTTCCAGAGTGGCTTGAGATGCATTTGTAGAATTGACAGTTTGATCATTGATTTTTAGAAAAAATTTGGGAGGGGTTGATTCATGCTAAAACTCCGGTGAAAGACGGTAGGGAAAGGACGAAAGAGTGATCATTGTTTCGGATTGCAAATCTCAATGAACCCTAAATCCGCCACTGCTTCAAAGCTAAATCTCCTTGTTTCCAAAACTTTGATGTATAGCATTAGTGCATGCGACAGTTTAACCGAGCATTTCACATGAAAAGCTACGTACAAAGCATATGGACAGAAACACTAACCAATATAGAAATACTTTCTTAGAAAAATTGGGGGGGGGATGGGGGATGGCGGCAAATGAAGGGGCGACAAAAATTCTAGGGGGGGGGGGCTAAAGCCTTGCCCCCTGACTCCCCTATAGCAACTTCAGTGTGCATCCCAACTGTGTGTATAGTTTTGGAGATAATCGGGAAATCTCTGCAGATTTTGTTATTCGGCGTCAATACAATTGCGCTTTTAAAGAAAACTGTTGATAATTAGGTAAACTTGAGTTGAATTTTATGATGTTTCAAACCGCGATTTCTATAGGCGCGGTCCTTGGCTCATGGAATGTATACAAAAGACAAACAAGCACTTAATTATGCAATATTTTAAGAACTGCTTGATAAACCAATAAGAAGTTATTCGTACAAAGTCAGGGGCCGTGAGTTGGGGCCTCGCTCGGCTCGGTTGTTTTCCCACTCTCTACGAATCGTCGAAGAAATCCTGTTGCCTATGACATCTTCGATTATAATGAATTTTGGACGTTGTATGTTCATAGAACCGATAAAACGATTGACATATACATTTCTTCAACTGCTTAATTAACATCAAATGAATCTTAATCTTAAAATCAAATACAATATTTTGGTGTTTGGACTGATACACGTGCGCTCTGTGAGACATCTCTCCATTGTTTACAGCAGCACTGCCCAGGCGCATGGTTTCCAAGGGAATGGAAGCCAATCATAAAATGAACAGTCAGCAAGAGGAAGAAGCATCAATAATCTTACCGAACGGCAAGTAGAGGTATCTGGTGAATCGAAGACACAACAACAAATGAATAACAATAACAGGTACAACGCGCGTTTCACATAGGGAATGATTAGCGCTAGGTAATAGATTCGCAGTAGCGAATTCCATGTAAAGCAGGCTACAGAAGATGCAGAATATACAATAAGGTTGACTACCTTGTCCTTGTAAGCCATATACCTTTGCAGCATTCGTATACACAGAAAGCAACCAGCACTATGATTTGACCCTGACAATTTTACTAAATGATGATGCAGGCAAATAAAGACTTTATTTTCAATGTACATAAAGTTTTGTTGCACTAGGGTTCAATGATGTGAATCTAAACTTTTTAGCTCTTGATTTTCTATGCCACCTGCTTTAGAAAAGATTGTTTATTTTGAATGATTATATTCATACTTATGCATTTTCTAATAGAACTTGTTCCATCCAATCAACAAAGCAATGAATGTTGAAATTTGCTTAACACATGATGGGTGATGAACAAGATCCTACTAGCTTCAGTGATGTTAATATTGAAGTCTGGGTGTCAAAGCGAAAAGCAAGCAGTATTGAAGGCTACCACAATGAGTATGTCAGCAAGTATGGGAATGATGAATACTTGTCATCAGTAGCTGTCAACGAGAATGGTTATTCTGAGTAAGTGTATACTTTTATGCTTTGACGAAATGTCCTCCCTACTCCAAGGAGCTTGAACTGAAGTTTTATCTAATTCTAACATTTTGAAAGCTATTCCTCATCATATTTTCTAAGTTTTATCAAATATGGGCTGATAGTAACATTTTCTTTCAACAGGAAAATCCTTTTGTGTCACTTTTTCTACATCTCAGACATTGATGTAGAAACAAGAGATGCAGGGAAATATTCTTTGTATTACACGGTTTGAGACAAAGTTTCCATAAATTTTCTATCTTCTGTATCACTGCAATGAATGTAATCTTCATATGTCTTTTTTAAAGCATGATACATTTAAATTTGTTTTAAGAGTGAAAAACTTCCCCCTCCCTGGAGCCCATTAAGCATAAATTTTAACTTGAATTCTGCTTAAAGCACAAATTGGTGGTAAACCTGGTTTCGTAATACTTAATTGTGTGCTCTTTGCATCTTAAAAGCATCCTGGCATTTTTGAAGATTTTTTACTACCAGAACATTTGGGAAAAGGACACTTGTATAGATACGGAATCTACAGATCAACATTCATTCATACTTTTAGAATATTGCTTTAGACATTGGATTGAAAAATACTGATCACTAGTTTATAAATAAAAATGCCCTTTTTGTAATCTTTTACCAATTCTTGTCTGTGAAAAATCTTGAAGTTTGCAATTCTAATTGTTTTTGCTATCAACTTGTGAATATGTTCATATGAACACCAGGGATTAGAGTCTTTAAAACTGCTTTCAGGGAAAAATTTCACACCTTTTTTCCATTGCCAATGTTAAACACATCTAATTCACAAACATCTCAAATAAAGCAAACAATCAATGAGTCACTGAGTCATGAAGTCACCCACAGTGGCAGACTGGCTCAGAATTCTTCATCAGTCCTGGTAGACTCAAGGGGGTCATAATGGAAGTGGTCTGAGAAATAGGGGTATTGTCAAGCAAAATTGTTTGACATTTAATGAGCAAGTGCAATTATGGTATTATTAAATTCGATTTGAATTTTTGAAAAAAAAAAAAATTGTGAGAGCCTTATCTACTTAATCTACTTAAAGCGTTCAATTATGTTTTCATTTTTCAAGCTGTTCAGTGATCCGTTCTCAATGCTCACCAACATAATGGCTTCAAGCACTAGTTCATAAGAGAGCTTTCAAAACATTTTACTTTGAGATAGGCCTTTCGCAACCGACTTGCATGACGTAATTTGTGGAAAACACTTTGTACGCCAAGTATAGGTTGTCGTACGTACTCTTGTGTAGTCGATATACATCGTCTTTCAGTTTTTCATCATATAGCTGACTTTCGGAAATGGATAAGACGGCACAATCTAGTTTCTTAAAGATTCGAGAGCATATTCATGTCCACTCTAAGAATTTTGAAAAATGAAGTCATAATATCACCGTCCTAGACCCGATACTTAACAGAAATAAATTATGGATTATCTTCAACTTCACTTCATTTCACGGGGCTCATTTCATTGACATGATTTATCAGCACGGAAGAATTAAAATGTAAAGTTGCAAAAGGGGCCCTTCTTCAGCAAAAAGGGGGAGCCCTTTCTGAAAGATGTGGGCACCAAAACGTTTGGGCAAGCATATTCTATCAAAGGGGATTATTTTTGGGTTTCCCCAGTACTTTAGATACTAAAAATTGCCTTTAAAAGTGTTCAACACAATCTTAACCTCATAAATACCTATTCAGAGCTTCAGAAAAGGACCCTCCTCATGCCAGCCAACACAAACGATTTGAAGATGGGAATCAAAGTCTGTCCAAAAATCCTGTTTGTGGTACGAAACAAGAAGAACTGAAAACAGACAAGAAACCAGAAGCGATTGATGTAACTAGCGAGGTAACAATAGTTTATGAAAATAACTGTTTACAACTTTTTACTAAGGTTCCAAATTCTTTCATATCATCTAGTAATGTTTGTTTTTTTCTTTGCTGAGTTTGATGCTTTGCTGAGTTGGAAATAAAACATAAAGTTTTTAGCCATGATTTTTATGAATTTTTACAAAACAACAAGCATTGCTGGGAATACAATAACAGGGGCAACTACATCTCAGTGCAGGTTTTAAATATTACCTGTAATCGTTCAACCAAGCCGGATAAGTTTTATTGGGAAACGATTTTTCGAAATTATGCAGGAGGACAAAAGCGATAGGTAAAGTTTTTCAAAAATTATGTTTCTCCACAAAATCATATTCCTAATGGTTGCATTACTCATATTTAGAGCTAAAATTATCTCGCTGCGTGCTAAGCGAGTCTTTTTCCCCTGTTTATATGAAGCTAATGAGTTAGTTAAGCAGAAGCCTGGAGATATATTTCTATTGATACTGAACCTCAAGTCATTAGATGCAGATGTAATTCAGAATGGACACAATAGAAACCGTTATTGATCACACAATTGCCCGCCCTGATCACACAAAAATCTGGCGCCCATTTATTTAAATGATGCCTATTATAGTGTTTCACAGTCACACAATTAATAAGAAACATTTGAAATTTACCAATCAAATGAGACTTGTAAGCGAAGTTTGATTCATTTTCTATAATTCATCGACACGAAGTGAAAGAGCTTTACGCCCAGCCTGACTTTTCTCTTTGCACACCTGTCGAAGGTCATTCAAATACTTTGTTCATTTTGTCATTGCTGCATGAACTGGGTTGCACGAACAACCAAGCTCTTTCTCGTACACCTCTTTCACTTCGTGTCAATGAATCATAGAATCGCGAACTTTCACTGACAAGTCGCAACTGACAACTCGCAATTGACAACTCGCAACTGACAACTCGCAATTGACAACTCGCAATTGACAACTCGCAACTGACAACTCGCAACTAACAACTCGCAACTCGAACTCGTAGATTATCATATCTCACGTTGGATCGTTGAAAACGTTGAAAAAAATATTGGACGAAACTTTGGGTCGTTTGACCACGGGTTTATGGACTGAATTCAAAGCTGTGAAGTAAATTGAGCAACGGAAAAAGAAAACAGTGAAGCCGGCATACCACATTAGATGTCTTTGTGAATTGCACATTTTTTGTAATGATCGAAAGACGACGGCTGTCCTGCTTCGTAAGCGAATAAGGATGAACAAGTGTTTCGTGGTACCAAACTTCGCAATACCGAGAAAAAGCGGAAACATATTTCTGGCCAGGTCGAAAACACGGAACACGCGGAAACTTTTATTAATCAACAATAACTGCTAATTTGATGACAAGAGATTTATCGTGTGTTATCAAGCCTTTGATATGATTTGACAGCGATTTTCTGCTATAAGAGCAAGATGTGTTTAGCATTGTGTCTTTGTCGCAAAATTATTCGCCTAAATGTGGCTTACGGGTCCATTCCATTCCATATCAAAGGAGGACAGGCATGTAACCCAAAGTTTAAGAATTCGTTCATTTTTTCGATAAGTTGATAATCATAAGATAAACACACTTGTAAATATTACTTCAAAATCTTCCTTTGTTCTAAAAATAGAGCAATTTGAAATTTTGCTGATTCTCAGCATGATTCTCAGCAATTTTCGTCAATTTGAATTTAACCAAGAGGTTAAATATACTTAATAAATGGATGTTCCTTTCACAACAATTTTCCCTTGTAGTACTGGAATGGAAGCTTCTCGTTCCAAGGGCTGTTCTAACTATTGCAAAGTGGGTTTCCAAGAATTTTCTCGGAAAGTGATTTCTAAACTTTAGGAAGCAGTATCCTGCAAAAAGTTCATGTAGATGGACACCACAACAGTTATGGTAGACCAGTAAGAATCGCACTACACCTTAAAGGCAGAAAGAAAGCTCTTGCAAAAATTGGCAAGCAGTTTTTCGTCAATGACGCTCATTGATTTATAATCATGAAAAGCATTCCCTAGCTGTAGTATGAAGTTCAATTCGAGGTTTGATAATAGAAGGTAATGATGATAATAGATCCTTACCCGAGTAATTTGAAGGAAACATGATTCTAAAATTCGTTGGCAATCACATGAAGAGGATGTTTATAAATTATTTATCAGTATGCGGAAGCATTCTCAACCACTGCTTTAAAATAACACTGACTGAAATATTAATAATACATATTAACTAAGCTTTTGTTATTTTGGAGAATGTGTTTGTCTTCATTTGGAAGCTATTGCTGTAAGGATATTCATTGCAGATCCTCGTGCATGGGTTATACGCGGTGGTACAAATTAGTTTGAATAATGATAATCATTACTATTTAAAAGCCATACCTTAGATAAAGAGAAGTCCTTTTGGCTCTGGAGTTTGTGGCGTCAAGTTTGCTCCCAGATTTTTTGTAAAGGTGGTACACTTCACTTACATTTTAAGCCCTGGCCAAACCAGCGCAACATTTCATCCAACAAATCCCAACTATGTTGGCGACTTTTGCGCATTGTTGGACATTGTTGGATGCTTTCTACTAGTCAACGGAACATGGCGACTCGTTTTAAAACAAAACGAAAAATATCTCCCACTACTTTCAATGATCTTCACCATGAAAACTTATAGCTGGTGTGGCTATTGGAAGTTCAGGGTTTTATGTTGATACTTCGATAAATTTCTCGGTAACCGATTTGTAACCGATAATAGAGCTGCAAGTTAGCTCATTTCTTCAATCCTTCAAGTTTAGATCAGTAAAATGTTTTCAGAAACCTAGAAAGACAGCTAAAACTTGCAGATGTATAACCTACCATATGAGACTTTAGATAAAGATATCAATAAAGTGAAGAAAAATTATAAATTTCAGCTCCATATCTTGATTGGCTCCAAAGGTGGAGCATTTTGAAATACGCATCTTGATGGGGAAATATCTTTGGTGACATCTGTTTTTAATCGCACGGGTTTGTGTTGACAAGCTTCTACAAACTGTCAGAATAATTCCATATCCTTGAAAATTGATGCAAAAAGAAAATAAGAGGTGCTAATTTAAAAAATTGCAACCATTTGATAGCTATTTGGTATAGAAATGTAAAAGATTTGACCTTGAAAATTGAGAATTGGGTTCACAAAATTTGGAAACCGGAGATGAAATGGGGAGTCATCTTTAGTCCTTAAAGTCAGTCTGCAAATTCTTATTTTTCTATATACTTATCTTAGTTGCTCATATTTTTAAATTGATGCAATTGATTCTTGTTCCCTTTAGTTCTGGCGAGGCTTTGGCAGAAACATTTACTTTCACCCAATGACTTGTCAGACGTTGCCTCTTAAATCTGTTCAATCGAAGCAGGGTGCCTTGCAAAAGTGTAGATTTTCAAAGAGAAGCCAGTCAAGAAAGAAACGTAGCTCCTCTACCATTAGGTATCGTATGGATGTACCTAGTATACAAGAGATGCTCTCTAGCCTCGGCACCCTGCAACTTCAAGAAAAAGAAGATGGAGAAACGGGTACCCGGTCTAGAGAAAGTTTACGCACAGGCAATTTTGTTATGTCTAGCGACTCGAAAAGCAAGTTATGCAAAGGGTTTGCTTGTCGGAGTGTTAATGATTACTTTAAAGAAAGGAAAATTCCGTCGGCGCATACTTCTTCTTGGGAAGCAGCAAAGACAGGGTCCATGGGTGTTGCAATGGAGAAGATTTTTCAAGCTTCAAAACATTATGTTGCAAACTCGGCAACGCCTAGTGGGACAAGTGTAAAGCAGCACGTTGATGTTGGCAACTATGCGACACCGGGAGTACTGTCCGGGAAAATTCCGCACTTTGTTAACCGGTCGCATGGCCCAAGAAAAAAGATTATCGAAGGAAGGGCGTATCACCTGACAAGCAGTTTGCAAACCATCAACAGGGTTAGCTTGTCCCCATTCAAGAGTCCCACTATTGGAAGAGCCATGCCTAAATTTGAAGGTGGAACTTCGATAAGCACACTGTATCCTTCCCCGGAGCCATCAGAAGATGGAGACAGGCAGAGCTGTCCTGTCGCTCAAATAGTTGCTGACCATTTGCAAGAAATTAAGTACAATGACAGCAATTACGCTCTTTCTAGTTTACCTAATGAAGAGCATTACGCCTACGACACTGCGCTCACATACTATGTAAACAAAGTGGGGGTTGCCCAAGTGAGCAAAAAGCTGTATAGAGGCCTTTCTGCTGCTGGTTTACATTTGGAGAAGGCTGAAGCGGCTAGACTTGCAAACTTGCCTTCGCCACGAGATCCCAAAAACAGACTTCATCAAAAACCCATGAAGCCCAGTGATTTGCGGGACGTGCGAGTGACTGGCCGCAACTTGATTCACGACACCTTGGCCTCGGTACACCAGACCGAGATTTCTAAAATGAACAACGACCCGGTAGATCCGCTGTTTCTATCCGGTTCGTCGCCACCCGTGGCAGCCTTTTCACCAGCACTGCCGCATGTTGACACAAGCTACTCAGAAAGAAGTCACCAATCGCACAAACATTCACTCGATACTCCATCAGAATCAGGCAAAGTGGTTCGTTTCGAAAACACAAGCCCGCAGAATTTCTTACGCGACGTTTCGTTGACGATGCCTGTGGAAGGCTCACCCGCTAAATTGGTTGATCGCTATGAAATACCACCCTTAAACGATTGCCGCCTTCCCATTATTGGACAAAGGCTAACGGCAAGGATTAGAGCGGATTCTTAAAATCTGACGCTTGGAAACTGTAATATGTCTTGCAGCAAACAACTTCGGAATTGTGATATCATAATGTTGTGGTCTCTTGCGTTTTCATTATGCTCTAGTTGCAGAATTCATTTCACAACGTCTCCTCCAAGAACTTTATTTGATGTACACCACACATTAAAGGGTGATAGAGAGCATTACTGCGCCACGTTAGCCTTTCAATTAAACTGCGCAACTGAGCATTTAGTGTGCATTTGTGGCAATGCTTTGGTTAGAAAATCCAAGTGCAAGCCAACACCATAGCTCGTAACAGGATATTGAGAGCCCTCGCTGTGCTCAATTAGGCAGTCTTAGCGAAAATTACTTGGCTTATTTTTGTTTTTTACAAATGTTGGTCCCTTTTGAAATGTTGATTCTCTTTTGAAATGTGGTTAGCCATTTGGCCTTAATGTCGTAATGTCTTACTGAATGTATTTGGTAAAATATATAAAGCTGTAGGCAACACTGCACACTAGTGTAAGATTTTGCGTAGCTCAAGCAGTATCCCACTGATCACGAAACTCGCTTTGCATAGGAATAACGTGGATTGTACTGCTGTCCAGATGTAGTGAGTCTCTGCTGCTACCAGTTTTTGTTTTCTTCTTTCTTTTTTCGTCACACTTTGGGTATCTGGGGCTCTTTCGTTTCACCTTGGAAGATATCTACTACCTCGAACTTGACGAATTTTGATGAACGATATGACAAAGTAAGGAAATGGCTGAAAATGACGGGCTTCTGATACTCAAACTTTGCGATTGTCCAGGAAAACTCTAGTGAGTCTGATACCCAGGGTATGGCAAAATGCACATTTGCCCCGAAGTAACATTATGCCAAACTCCTTACAGACTGTCAATAAAAATTTTTCAACGTTGAGGCGATATCAAAGATGCGAAAAAGTTGAACATGAAATCGCCTCAATAATATTCTTTTAAAAACAGCGCACAAAAGTTGAAGGGTAGTATGGATGTGTAAGAAGTTGAAGGGAGCTCTTTGAAATTCAAAGCAAGGGAGAATTTGCTAAAGCGTTTTCATCAGCTGTACTTCTATTGTTGATCCAAATCCACTATTTTGTTCAGGGGCGGACTGGCCGGTCGGGCTATTCGGGCGATCGTCTGAAGGGCCGGTATGTCTAGGGGCTGGTTCGTTTAAGGGCCGGTCGGTTTAGGGGCCGGTCGGTATAAGGGCCGGTCGGTTTAAGGGCCGGTCGCGGTTTAGGGGCCGGTCGGTCTGAGGGTCGGTTGATAAAAGTGCAAAAAATAAATTGGTTTGCAAAGTGGATGCAAGGCGAAAAAATATCCACGCGTTGACTTGTTTGTCACGCGAGTACTTCAAAGCCATCAAAATTATGAATTCATTATTGTCACCGAAGCCTAAACACACTTCTTTAGGAATCATGTTATTGACAACTTGTTATCTTTTGTCTCGGCGGTATTTCCTTATTGGCGACATATTTTACTTTAACGTTTGAATGCGATACACAAGATTTTAACCTGTCTTTTTACTTTGCTTTTACTTTTAGCTATTGCTAAATGTAATAAATTTAAAAGTTTAAAAATTCACTAAGCGATCTTCTCTGTGAAACTAAACCAATGAAGAGAACATAGTAGAACAAGGAAGAACAACAAGACTGCAACCAAAGGTGGGGTACAGACACTTCGTGAGAAAAAGCTGCGAGACTTAAAAAGGATTCAGCTACGATACAAAGCCTCGACAACTTTTTTACCATATCTTGAATACAACCCAACACGTATCTTGCAAAGATCAATGCTCTATTGTTTTCCGGTATGCACATACCACAGTCTTATTTAGAGAGGTTGCTGATTCTTGTTCAAGCAACAGGTCCAACAGCACAAAATTTGTTGTCCTTATTAAGGTAAACCTAGAACGCTTCAAGA
Organism: Nemopilema nomurai; assembly: GCA_003864495.1. NCBI lineage: Eukaryota > Metazoa > Cnidaria > Scyphozoa > Rhizostomeae > Rhizostomatidae > Nemopilema > Nemopilema nomurai. Next base: position 2,645,303 of record ML133471.1, on the reverse strand, counting down.
TTGGTATTAAGGATTGCATTGGAGACGATTTTAATAGAGCAGCCAATATGTAAGGCCAATACAATGGCGTACCGGCAAAAATCGAACAAGTTGCAGACATGCATATTCATGTGTGGTGCTACGCACATACTTTGAATCTTGTCCTGGGAGACACAACCTCTGCTACCACTCCTGCCATCCCACAAAAGCGAATGAATCAGTGGAATGACGATCTTGCAGCTAAAGTTGGAACAGAAAAACTGAAGCAGTTAAACACGGTTGGTAAGACACACTGGTAGGCAAAAGATGGGGCCATTCAGAAGGCCTTTGAAGATTTCGATTTCATTCACACCGAACACCATGCCTTGTATATTGACATGTTGATTATTTTATCTGGCAAAGCCCACAATAACGAGTTCAACACATCTGCTAGGGATGATGCAAGAACATTACTAGGAAATATCTTGACATTTGAGACGATTTTAACAGCCACTGTTTTCCGTGCAATTTTTGCTATCACCACATCATTGTTGGAGTATCTTCAGACTAGAGGTCTTGACCTCATGCAAGCTTGGAGAATGGTAGGCTCTGCAACTGAAAGACTTGAATAATTAGCAGAGACTTTGAGAACGTCGAAGGTAGGTGGAAAGATAGGTTTTCCAATCATAGAGAGCTATACCAAGATTGTTCATACTTAGAACCTCGCCGCTTTGAAGAATTAAAAAAGGAGGCCTGCCTAAAGAGGATTTGGGAAGCATTTGCAAAAGGATGGGACTGGATAGCATCGTATTGAGGGAACGGCTCTTGGATTTCCACGAATCAGTTCCAAGGCTAATGGAGTATGGAGTCGATTACGAAGAAGGCTTTGCAAGTACTTCACCTGGGGATGAATCATCGAATGGCCAAGATTCAGATGATGATTTATGTCAAGCAGGTGGTAAAGGAAAATGCCGTTGTTGCTTTTCATGTGTATTCAAGCTTCTATACCAGTTTAACATGCAATCCTCTGCATATTCAGAGCTTTATCAAGCTTATAAATGCCTGGTAACTTTGACTGTGATACAAGTGGAGTGTTAAAGAAGCTTTTCCACTTCAAAATATATAAAGAACAGATTACGTAGTAGTATCTCGCAGCCGAACCTGGAGTGCTTCATGTTAAAACGCGTAGTTGGATGACATTCAGAACAATCTCATTATCAACATATTTGTAAATTCTTCAACAGAGCTCCGACGTCTCTTATTGCTGTGATTGCATATATGAAGTTACTGCATTTAGAGACAAAGTCAAACCAATGAGTTAAAATGTTTGTTTATTTACTGTTTAGTTAGCAATGACGTATTTACCATGTTCTATTAACATGTTCCGAGGGGCTTTTTATTTGCTGTTATTATGGGCCAGTTTGATCAAAATGTGCCCGGGCCGAAAAAATTAGCCAGTCCGCCCCTGATTTTGTTATCAGTCTGCTCTTTTTGTTGAGAGGCTCCGGCCCCAAGTCCCACGTATTCCGCCTCTGTGGTTTGAACTCTTGCGTGTAGCTTGCCGTTTCATAAGCCAAATCTCCAATAACGATCAAGGTAATTCCGAAGGTAAGATTCTCTAGGCAGAGTTGAGTCAATTTGATTGTCTGATGAAATGTATGTTTTTCAGGCAGGGCATAGCTCATGGCTAGACTTTTTGTTCCGAAAGGCTTCTTTTCAAACTTCTTTTTTAATAGATTAGAAACGAGATGAGATCCCTTATTTATGTAAAATTACTCAATCAAAGCTCTCATGTGTTTAAAGTGTTACCTAACATGAAATGTAACATGAATTTATATTTGCCTTGTGAATTTGATATACAACTAATTTCTTGTTATATAAAATTTTATTCATTAACATGTTAAATACATGTATTGGTTTTCTTTTTAATTCAAAGTTTCTCGGTGTGAAATCGTCAAATCCTGTAGAAAAGCAACAAGTTATCCTTGAATCTTCGATTACTCGTTAAGAAACGCTTAGAACTAAATCAATATTTTAAAGAAACTTCAAAAAACAAGACGACTTTCTAAGCCAGAATTGGTTTAGTCAATGTTCAGCAAGCAGTCCTTTGGTTCTTGTGAAGTTTTACTTCATGGCGAATAGAAAAATGCAAGCAACGTTGTTCAATTTCGGGTATTCAAGACGAGCATCTCACCGAGGAGAGTCCAGGGACGTCGGAGCTAAGATAGGGCAAGGGAGGCAAACAATTCAAAAGGGCATTTCCATTGGTTGGATTCACGCATCCCTGTGCAGTAAGGTCACCCTCGCGATGCTTTAGGGTATGCCACGCCAGCTAGAATAAGCAGCCAATAAAAAGCCAATGTTTGAAAAGTGCTTTTAGTTTCGACAGAACCAAAAGTAAGAATGTATTCGTTCGTTTTATTGTTAAAATTTTCCAAAGTAATTCTTTCTCTTTTCTGTCTTTTCTGCAAATTCCATAGCAAGAGATTTGATATTCACTAGGTCCATATCTTCTTTCTGGATGTTCACAAACATGACATGATTTAAATGATTTGCCCCAGTTGAAGCACGTAGCCATGTTTTTAATCGCCGCATGGCACTGAATGTTTGCTCACAAGATTCTGAACTGGGTGGAACTGTGTAATACAGTTGGACCATTTTGTGTACTTCTGTGCACTGAATCTTTGTGGATGGTATAGAACTGAAGTTCTCTGCTATGGTTAATATTCTTGTAACAGAAGCGATTTTCTGTTTTGGTTCGGTATTGTAGCGGCCATGGATTGTGGGGAGGTCATTTACCTGGGTTTTCAGCAAATCGTTATTTAAAGATCATTCCTCAGGTTAGCTTTGGAGATGCTTTTTTCTTTCATCTAGTTCAACAAAAGTTCTTCAATGCTGCTTGACTAGGATAATTCTTCTTAATCAAATCTGTCTTTAAAACTGACAATTACTGCATCAATGGCTCTATGATGCTGAAGGATTTTACAATACCGATGACGTCATCGGTAAAAATATGCACCGATAAACGACCTAACCACTCGCAATAAATAAAAAAAATCTACTTTTGACTTTAATCTTTGTCAAATAATGACATTTAATGGAAACTGGGGTATCCTGATAGAGTCTCCAGGGTGGGGAGCACGGAATTTACCTCCGTAGCTGAGAAGGAGCATTTAGTCAAATACTCATCGTCATTTACAGGTATTGGCTAAACAATATAAGGGCATATATTTTCAATATTCATCGTCATTATCACTTTCATCCATGTCTGAATGATCAGAAAAACCGTTATCACTGTCACTTTCAGCTCCGTTTCCATCCACCACAAAATTGTTTGAGCAAGATTTGCATTTACAGAGACTAGTGCATTGCAAATTTGCCCTGCGAAATGATCACCTCTTCGAGTTACATCCTTTTTTACTGGCATGCTGCACATTTTCTAGTATTCCACCTGGAGCAGGTGGCAAATCCATCCAGTCTATGGAAACCTGTCCCTCATCGTCAACAATCCGGACATATTCAGAAAGGCCTGGGCAATTCATCGTGGATTTGAGGGATCTCCTCCAAATTGTCGCCTGGAACATCACTCGGCTGTTTGTTTAGGGCATCTTTAGTGCAAGGCATATCGCTGCTACAATACTCCCAAAGTCGGAAAGGTTATATCGTGCCATAGTTATATCGGGCAAATAGTTTTTCTAGGCTATATCAACTTGCGATTTGTGCTACATCGTAATTTCCTTTAAAATTCTTGATACTTTTAGGAAAGGACACTTTGTTTTGCTTATACCCGTAGGACTTTCTCAAACCTAACATATATTAACTCAGCTTCAGGTTCTAGAGAGTACTTTAACACCACAAAAATGACCAAAAGATACAGATACTATAAATCCTAGAATGGCGTTTATTTATTTTCTGACTTTTGATGGGGGTTTTTTAGAGAGAGGCGTTTAGAAGAGGTAGGCGTTTATTTCAAAAGTTAAACAATCTCTTTCATCATGTCAAACACAAGCTCTATAATCAAGTAACAGAGGCAAAGTTTCATCGCCTTCAACTATTCATCCACATCGAAGAGATGGCTTATTCGCATCTTCAATATCCGAACCTTCCGGATTCGGCCAAATAACTAACGAATGTATTGACTTCCAGCTCCTTGTCATAGAGCTACGAAGTTTAATCTCTGAAAAGGGCGCCCCTAGATGAGCACTTCTGTTGGAAGGGGCGTTTATGAGAGGGAGGCCTAAACTCTTTGCATCCTGATCCACGTCGTTCGCCATCTTTGTTTCTTACAGTTTCCAACCGGGTTGCTAAGGAGCAGGTCTAGAACAATAAGTTCCAACCTGACACGCAAGGGCGATTATAGTAATGGCCGCCGCGTGGAAATGCAAAAGCTCGCATTTTTTCAAGGACAGTTTTCTCCTAGTTGTGCAAAGTTTTTAATGGGGGGTTTGCAGAAAAGTGATAACAAGATATAAACACGCTCATTCTAAAAGGAATTTTTTAGTCTCGCGATATGTGCAGTTGATATGTAAGATAGGAGATGACAGGCGATGGCCTATTTCTAGCAAGCTGAGAATCATTCTAGTTACATTTAGATTGAAAAGGACATCCATGGAAGAAAATTTACGGTTGAGTATTCCTTTTATCTTGACAGCAGTGTCTTTAGGAATCGAAGGATCTTTCTACATATCTTCTAAAGTGTTCTGCAACTCAGAAAATTTAGCGAAGACAATGCCCGCAGCTTTACTCTCGTTGTCCATCTTGTTGCAGATATATTTTGTAGTCGAAGGACTTTGTAATCTTCAGTTTCTTGTTCATGACTAAAATCATTTTGGATCCTTTTGAACAACAAAGTGCGCTTTGGTTCTCCACCAAAAATAGCATATAGCGATTGACATAAATCTTTAACGTTGTGCTCATTACAGTAAGCAGAGCAATGGACGTAAATAGCATTTGGAGCTACATTTGCCTTCAGCTTCTGTGACAAAGATTTCATTGCCGCTGCCCCATCGATCCCCATTGCAGCCATCTTCATGCCATCCAAAGATGGGAGGCCATCTGAGCATTTGTATATACCTACAAAATTTTCAGAGGCTTCATTATCTTCATTGCATGTTCTTACGGAAAATGAAAGTTGCTCTTTTTTTATGACAAAGCAATAGCAATAGCAAAAAGCTATCTATCTATCTATCTATCTATCTATCTATCTATCTATCTATCTATCTATCTATCTATCTATCTATCTATCTATCTATCTATCTATCTATCTATCTATCTATCTATCTATCTATCTATCTATCTATCTATCTATCTATCTATCTATCTATCTATCTATCTACCTATCTATCTATCTATCTATCTATCTATCTATCTATCTATCTATCTATCTATCTATCTATCTATCTATCTATCTATCTATCTATCTATCTATCTATCTATCTATCTATCTATCTATCTATCTATCTATCTATCTATCTATCTATCTATCTATCTATCTATCTATCTATCTATCTATCTATCTATCTATCTATCTATCTATCTATCTATCTATCTATCTATCTATCTATCTATCTATCTATCTATCTATCTATCTATCTATCTATCTATCTATCTATCTATCTATCTATCTATCTATCTATCTATCTATCTATCTATCTATCTATCTATCTATCTATCTATCTATCTATCTATCTATCTATCTATCTATCTATCTATCTATCTATCTATCTATCTATCTATCTATCTATCTATCTATCTATCTATCTATCTATCTATCTATCTATCTATCTATCTATCTATCTATCTATCTATCTATCTATCTATCTATCTATCTATCTATCTATCTATCTATCTATCTATCTATCTATCTATCTATCTATCTATCTATCTATCTATCTATCTATCTATCTATCTATCTATCTATCTATCTATCTATCTATCTATCTATCTATCTATCTATCTATCTATCTATCTATCTATCTATCTATCTATCTATCTATCTATCTATCTATCTATCTATCTACTATCATTGATGAAATACAGGTGGTATTGTTCTGTAGAATCTATAAGCAAAATGATTCTACGCACGGGGAGAAACTTCTAGAAACCTTAACTAGAACAGCTTCTACTGATAATGCGTATACATAGAATAGCATTTGGGACGCCCTGTCTTCAACTTTTAATTTTAGTCATTATTAAAAGTTACTGCGCGACAAAATTTGCAATAGAAAAGCATTAGAGGTTGTAAGAGTGCAGTGGAAATGAGTGAAAAATTGCGAGCTTGAGTAAAAGCCCAGCTGAACATTATCACGTTTTGTTGCTGTGGCTGAATCACTACCGCTGCTTGCAATTTTGTCAACTTTCAGTTGGGAAGAGAACAACTTGATAACGGTTTCAGTTCCAAAAAGCAACCCAAGCCTTGAACTAAAACTATGGGTGTAGCAGATGCTATGAAGCTGTCGATAAAGCATCAACAGAGTAACAGCATTCTTCGTACACAGCGACAGGATACCTATTTTTCAATATGCGTGGGGATTCTGTTATGCCATATGCATGCTCATTGATGATGTTGTTCCTTATTTTTTTGCAAGAAGTTGGCAGTGTTTCTGCTGTCTCAGGGTCAGTTGCCACTGGGTAAGTTGTCTTAGGGTCACTTACTCTCTTCTACTGGTGCGAATATTTCTTTTTTTTTCTGAAAACAATTTTAAAATGATGTAATTTTCAGAAGGATTTGATTTTTAGATCAGCAATATATTTAGCTTAAAATCGACAGTCTAGTACAGAATAGTGGGACATTAAAAATACTGTCGATGGTATACATAAATTAAGGCAGAGCTGTCTTAGTTATTCAGCCATGCAAGAGAGAACTGCCATTAACATAAAAGTTACAATAAATAAAAGATATCAGGCAAACTTAAACAGAATCTGAAAACAAGAATTTTTCACAGATATTATATACAATTTTAAATACATTAATTTTTTTTCAAAATGGGACTATGTTTTATAACACTTAACAAATGTCAACACATAGCTGCATCTACTTTGTTTTGTCTGCAATTTGTATGTGTATTCTTTTTATAAAAAAATTGAGTATCTTTTTATTTGACTAATGCTTCCTTCCATTGTGTTTTGTTTTAAAATTAAGCAATATGAAAGCTAGCTCAGACAAATTATGCTATAATTCAGAGTAGCTCTAAAGTTACTCAAAAGACAGTGTTTATTTTAATAAGGTTATTAAAAGTATCTTGAATGATTGCTATTTAGCAGAGTCAATCAAAGTCTGCAAATTGCCAACTTTAAAATAAAGCCTCCCTTTACAAATGCAAACCCAAAAGCCCTCAAATTTATTATGAAATGATTTCCAGCATCCCCCCTCACCCTCATAAAGGGTATCAAGCATTCTCTCTATATTAAAACGTGCTTAGAAGGCATAAACGAAATGAATAAAACACTTCGCCAAGAACCATACAATTCTTGGCTATTTCCTATCGACATTTGGTAACTTAAGGTCAAGAAGAACCAAAATATTTTTTCTAAAGTTGATTTTTCAGAGAAATGAAACTAATTCAAAATAAGCTATACATTGATTTCTTTAGGGGGTTTGATTGTAGTTGTCAATAGGTGCACACTTCGAATAAGCCTCCACTGCTACCCTAAATTCTCAAAATGGACCCCTCAATTTGATGAATTTTGCCATCTAAGGTTGCCTATGGCGTTTTATAGAATTACCACAAAAAACTCATACTTTTGGTAGTAATTAATTGAATGCTCATAAACAAAATCCTACTAAAATGAACAAGGTCTTTTAATATCTACAATAATTTAATAACTCCCATCTCGTATAGGCCCATTTAATAAACATAAAAAATAAATGAGGACATGGCTCTGTTTGAGCTGATTCGAGGATTTACGGTATGTAAGCCGTAGGTAGCTGTTTTCCTATTTGACCTCGAAACTGTGGAGGAGATCTATCTGTAAACAAATGCCTAAGTGCTTGTCGAACGTTGTGTGAAATGCATCTATCTATCAATATAGCTTGATTTCTAGCAGACAAACGGATAGAAATAGCATATTTAATGATTCATTGCTTTGGAATGAGGTAGTTTTATTTTTCGCGCTTGTTTCTGGCAGTTTTTGGCCATTTTCCCATTTGACCGCGTATCCTATTTGACCTGTAGCGCTTCGATCACTCAGCTAATTTTTTTAAGAGAAATCTTGTAACCCCGGTGCAAAATGTTTAAAACATGGATTGATATGAAGAGAGTGTGTATTTTCTTTGCGATTTCTATCTTTTGCTATTTATTTTGCATTAAAACGATGCTTTTTTAACGAGTTTTGCCTATCTGCTTCCGTAGCTACGGAGGAGCCACGCATCAAACTAACGTAATAGAAAAACATTGCGATTTATAGACCCCTTGATCAGTGACGTAACAACAAAATGTAAACAGCATGCGCGCGCAGGGTGCAGGGCAGAAAAAAGATGCGTTGGATCAGAAACGGCCTGTTGCATGCGACTTGCTTTGCTTTGAGTTGAAAATGGCTGCTCGAGATTCTTCTTCAAACTACACAGCGCATCTAGATTCAGAAAGCCGACAACAATACTTTTCAAAATTAAAATTGAAAACTGGGAAGCAGCTGCCTGATCCTCTTGCCATTAAAGAATGCTGGAACAATGACATTTCAAATTTGCCAAACCTCTCATGGCATGATGTGACTGAATATCTGATTGATTCTCCAAGTGTTTTCACCAAGGAATCTCTGAAGGCTTACAAATCACTACAAGCATATGATTATTTTACCTGTGGACATGTACAAGATTGTTATTATCATCCTATCACCAATGAAAGTGAGTTTTGCTACATCAAATCTGAGGTATGTTCCAACATTTTCAAAAAGCATTAAAATATTGATTGCATTCTGATAAAATGACACTGCTCTCTCTATATTGGAAAGGTTGGAAAAGTTCTTTGTTGTATTTGATATGTTATTTACATTTTAGGTACTCCCAAGTCAACGCCAAGGTCAAAAAACTACTCTCTATAAAGTATGGGTCTGTCTCAACAAAGTTCATGGCTGGATTCTGACTGGAAATTGCACCTGTATGGCTGGGCTAGGATCTTCATGCAGTCACATTGCAGCTCTTCTATTTAAACTCGAAGCTGCTGTTCATTTCAAGCTTAATGACCAAACAGCATGCACAAGCAAGCTTTGCTCTTGGAAAGCTTCAAGGAAGCATGTCAATCCATCGCCTTTGTTGGCAATTGATTTTTCAAGGCCAAAGAAGCATTCATTGCCCAAGCATGCCAAGAAACGCTCACAAGTTGCTCATTATTCTTGTATGGATCCCACTACTGGAGAAGATGCAATCTCAAAACAAGATCTTAAAGAATTGTACAAATCTGCATCTGAGATAGTTGTTTTTACAAGTATGGCCACTTCACAATTAAGAGATGAGAAAGCATATGATTCGTTTCAAATTATACACAGTGTTACCGTAAATGAAAGTGAGACTGATACAGCATCCGAAACCGATGAAACCTGTATACCAGAACCACTAACAAGTTTATTTGACCCATCGACAGTTAATATGAACCAATATGAATTGCTGGAACATGGAAAAATTCTTTACAGGCAATACTGTAAATCATATAATCAGCAGTCATATGACAACTTATGTGACATAACAAAAAAACAAGCATTATCAAATGCATGGTCCATACATAGAGCTGGGAGAATAACAGCCTCAATTGCTCACCAGGTTTCAAGAATGCAAGACAGCAAATCCTTGATATGCACAATAATGCAATATAAACAACCGTTTAAGTCAAAGTACACTGAGCATGGTAAAATCATGGAGCCTAAAGCAAAAGAAAAATTTGTTCTTGAACAGCAACCATTGCATTCAAATTTTGAAATTGAAGAAGTTGGGCTGATGGTAAATGCTGAAATCCCTTGCCTTGGAGCTTCTCCTGATGGAATTGTCAGTTGTTCTTGTCATGGTAGGGGTGTCTTGGAGATAAAATGCCCTTACACGTATCGAGAAAGATTAGATGATTGGCAACAAGACAGAGATTTTCCTATTGATGAAAAATTATCAATGAAGAAAAATCATAAATATTACTATCAAATACAGATGCAAATGGACATGTGCAAGGCAAAGTTTGGCTATTTTTATGTTTTTTCTCCAGGAAACAACAAAGCCTTACTCAGTATTGTAGATTTGGATGTAGAACTTCTAACTGAGCTTAAAAGCACTCTCTCGCAAAAATTCCAGAAGTTTGTTCTCCCTGAAATAGTGTCAAGAAAGATGGACAATGATATTGATAACTCAAGAAAAAATTATTGTGTATGTGACAGGCCAGAGTTTGGAAACATGATAGCTTGTGACAATGTTTCCTGTAAACTAGTATGGTTCCATTATGGATGTGTTAACATTACTCGAGTTCCAAGGGGTAAATGGTATTGCAATGACTGTAGCAAAAAACAATAAAGATCTTGTCATTTTTTACTTCTCTTTTATGTTTATCTATTTTCTTACAACACTTTTATTAAGATTGACAAGGGCAGAAATAACAATCATGACATTATCAAGAAGATCAACTTGTGAGATTGGAACAGTACTTTGCAGTATTCTAAACTTTTTTAATTGTCCAATAACACGTTCGACATGAATTCTGACATTGGAAAGCTGACGTGATTCATGAACTTCCTTCCCTGACAACTGATCTTTTCCTTTTGTGAAATGTGGTATCTTCAAGTAGGCTCCTTTTTCATTCAACTCCTGTTCAATCAAAAAACCACGGTCAGCAAGAATACAGTCTCCATGAGATACTTTTTCCAAAAATCCAGACTCAAGAGTCAATACTTTATCAGAAACTCTTCCTCCCCATCCTGTTGATAAAAATGTAACTGCACCTGCAGGGCTTATTCCAATCAAATATTTGATTGTGTTGTTGTGCTTATAATTTGACCATGTCTGAGCTCTTGCCGTCAAAGATTTTGGGCGTTCGATAAATATTTCAGTACAGTCAATTATGCACACACAATCTCTGTATTTCTTCTTGAAAGAATTTGGTAGATTTAGCCTCACTTCTGATCTACTTGGCCATATCAGCAGATTTTTCATCCCAGCAGCCATGCCTGGGAGCCATCTGCGGTATATCTTTGAGACTGTAGTTTCTTCAATGCCAAATCTGTATGCCAGGTCTCTATTCAACAAGCCAAGTCGTAACTTCATCATAACAAGAAGGATGTGGTCTTCAAAAGAAATACTGCTTGTAACTTTCTGCAGCTTTGATTTCAATACTTTCCCTATCCAGAGGAACACAGATAGAGATGCAACACCAGTGAAGAAACTGATGAAGTTGTCAGATTTCTTTATTGATTCAAAACCAAAAATCCTTTTCTTCAAGCCTTCATTTTCTTGCCGTAGCATGTAGATTTCTTCATTTCGCTTTCTCAGCTCTCTTTCCATTTGTGAAAATGTAATTTTCACCTCTTGTTTTTCATCTTCGAATACCAAATTACATTGTACCTCAGCATCAAAAGATACAGCCTGGTCTTCTTGCATAGGTACTTCAAAATCTACATCATGAGTCATTGTGATCGTCCCCCGATTTTCGATTTTCCAGTTAGCAGTACAACTTTCTCGCTTCATTTTCAACTGTTCATAATGTTGTCTCCTCTTCGTCTTTTCTTTTACCTTTTTAGCTTCCTTTTCTGATGTGTGCTTAAAAATGGTTGGAATCCAGTTTGGTTGTTCTGGATCATCTGATCTTTTTCCTAAAAAAGTTTTTGAATCAAAGTTAGTTTGAGATAGATGCTACCCTAAATATGTGATGGTTCAGAGGAAATTAAAAGTAACTATATAATAGGTACTCAATATCTACCTGAAATAAAATGCTCTCCACAAATTGCTTGCTGCGATATTTGAGTTGCTGTCATCTTTTTCCAGTCATCTCGACGAATTGCCCTGATCCAATCTTCTCTTCTTCGTCTTTCTAATGGGGATTGGCCTTTTGGAATGCGATAAAATGGTAAATGCTTTTTAGCTCCAGTTTTTCGATTTGTGCAACCCACAGCACAACAAGAATACGGCATTTTCAAATTTCGATGTTTACAAGTTCTATGGATGATAGAAGTACGATCTAGCAACACAACACTTCACCACCAAAACACCAAAACCAAACCAACACAGCACAAAGCTATTTTGCCCTGCACCCTGCGCGCGCATCTTACAACCACTCATGCGCATTGTAAACAAAGCAAGGGGTCTATACTGCTGAAATTACCATAGTTGAATAAAAAAGGCATCTAAAAGGTAGATTGAAGCATGCCGAGTCCGATTCTGCGGTTTGTTTTAAGATATCAGTCCATTTTATGGAGTTATTAACGATTATCCTATATGACCTGAGAGTATCCTATTTGACCGCGTATCCTATTTGACCTGTAGCGCTACCAACCCTGCTCATTTGACCTGTAGCGCTTCGATCAATCAGCTAATTTTTTAAGAGAAATCTTGTAACCCCGGTGCAAAATGTTTAAAACATGGATTGATATGAAGAGAGTTTGTATTTTCTTTGCGATTTCTATCTTTTGCTATTTATTTTGCATTAAAACGATGCTTTTTAACGAGTTTTTCTTATTTGCTTCCGTAGCTACGGAGGAGCCACGCATCAAACTAACGTAATAGAAAAACATTGCGATTTATACTGCTGAAATTACCATAGTTGAATAAAAAGGCATCTAAAAGGTAGATTGAAGCATGCCGAGTCCGATTCTGCGGTTTGTTTTAAGATATCAGTCCATTTTTCGGAGTTATCGACGATTATCCTATATGACCTGAGATTATCCTATTTGACCGCGTATCCTATTTGACCTGTAGCGCTACCAACCCTGCTCACCAACCCTGCTCATTACATTCTGTTCTTATGACTAAAAAACCAAAACGGTAGCTTTGATAGTTTTTGCAGGAAAATTTTTAAACTCTCCGAACGACAATCCCGCAACATATCTTAACAGAAATGCGCAATGGTATCAATGCACCACGTCGGCAAAAAAGCATTCATTCAAAATGCATTCAAAATCAAGATTTGTAACAAGGAGTCCCAAAAATGACTCCGTGATAAAGAAATGAGGAAAATGAAAATTGTAACGAAATTAAAAAAATTCACTCACATGTGAAATGTTATGCACGTTGATAATTATCTTGCTTAGGTTGTCTTATTTTGCTTATCGCTTCGACTTGAACATCCGTATTTCTGGGCATACCAAGATGGCGTCTATCAAATTTCGCGGGCTTCTAATATTCGACCGAGGCTCTGATCCAGTCCTTTTTTTAAGTTCAGTTCTTTTGCCAAGTGTTCATGCGAAGGAGCGAAGTCAAAGAAGTTGCCAAAATGGCTCATATGGCTGTAGTCAGCAAAGGCAAGGTGGCTAGCAAAATTGCCCGGCCATTGCTTTCGACTAGTAATGCAGAAGCAAAGACACGTGTTCTCAATCTTTATAGAGCTTGGATGCGTGAGGTAACTCTAGTTTAATTTGTATGTGTTTTCAAGTTAAAACATTAATATAATTTCTCGAAAAGGCTTTTTACTTTATTTTATTCCAAGCTTTAAGTTCGAAAAGCACCACAACATGTAAATATTGAAGGCTTCTTTTAATTTGTACAGCTTCTCGGAAAAAGGGAGGATGCTTTTTTTCAGGATGGAACACACTATTTTGTCCAGTCGTGAAATTCAAGATGGCCGCCATCAAGAGAAATTTGTCAATATGAACCAATTTTTGAGGAGCCATAACTTTTTAACAGTTTGAAATGAGGACCCAAAAAGATCAATTTTTCTTTTCTTAATATAAGAAATAAGGAATTTATGTGGTGGAATGGAATGGAGTGAGCCATAAGGAATTTGGTGAAAACCTGAAGTAGTTGATTTCAAAAGCCTTCTTTTTGTCCCAGTTATGTATGAAGTCACACGACAGGAAAAGAAAAGCATTTTTTTGAATGCTTGGCCCAGTTGTAGTGCTTATGCCATAATGCTACAAATTATCTATCTTTGCTAAAATTTATTTCCTTTCTGGGAACCAAAGTATCTGGCTCAAAACTTTCTGCAAGATTGTAGCGCCTATGCCATTATGCTACAAACAAGCCAGTCTGCAGCAGGGGTTTTTCTAAGAAAAATTGTCAATTCCACAAATTCAATCACTGGTATTTTTTCATTAAACTGGTATTCTACTGTTGAGAAAAAACCAAAAGCAACGGTATTTTTAAGAGCCACTGACCTCAAAAATATATCTTTTTTAACCTCAGTGTAAGCATTGGCATTGGAGACTGTAAATTGTGAGGGGATATAGAGGATAGTGTAGTTTTATATAATTAGAAAGCAAATACTAAAATAGCAGTAGAACTCAATCTGAATAACAGGGCAAAGGCCCCTAGGTTCTATGCACACGAGTGGTAGGAAATTTAGAAAACTTAGAACCCTCTTAGACTAATAAACACACAGCCTCTTGGGCACCCACTGCAAAGTGCATGATAATAGAATCTGGACATTACAAAACTGGCATTTAAGCAACAAGATGTGTTCATTTCTATGAATGCCAAAATGAAAAATATGAAACTGGTGATTTTGTTATGCCTATGTTTCAACATAAATGAATATGTTTATCTGGCTAGGGTGCTAGCTGCATTGTGAAACTAATGGGATGTTATGAGGCTAATGTGTGTTTTGAAAACATCCATGTAAAGTATTTTTGTATCATTATATGTACCACACAAAATCTGTACCTGCATGTGCATTTGAATTTGCCAGTGCTCGAAATGTGGAACCCTTATCCTCAACAGGCTTTACCTTGGAGAAAAATCATGGGATGTGCCTTCTGCAATTATTTTTCACCCTGTCTTGGAATAAAATCTACACGAGACCTATCTTAGAAAAAGGGCTTTAATTCCAAATTTGAGCTTTAAGTGAAGAACACTATCATGTGCACAACCCTTTGATTTAAATGACAAATCTGACCTATTCTGGAAAAAAAAATTCGTATTTCATGCCTCTGCCAGAAAAAAAAGAGACTATAAGCAGGAGCAAACCAGATTAAGGCCAGATTTTACTTTATTTATCTTCTTATCTGTAGCGTAGCGAGGCCAGCCCCCTTCTTTGAAAATTGGTATGTAAGAAAAATGCAAATCTGAAATGAAATTAGTACCTCAGAGGCAGAGTTTTCATTTTTGACAATACTAACATGTTTTTAAAGCAAACAACTGCATGAAATATTCTGAAATATACTTTAGGTAATCTAAAGGACATGAAATGTATTTTAGGTACCAAGGTGAACAGACTTAGCTTGAAATATTTGAATACGGTTTAATGTTTTTTTGGCTACTTCGGAAAATCAGTTTTACACGTAAATAATTTTCTACTCGCCTTGCCTTACATAATTCAGAATATCAGAGTAAGAGAAATTGTACCCTGGGTGTCAGAGCCTTGAAATCTTTCCCCTGTTCTTGATTCTTTGACTTTCTGAGGTTCTGACACCCCGGTTAGATGATTTGTGAAAGAAGAGGACAGTTGTAGGGGTTAGCGACATTGCAATGTGCAGAGCTCCATCTATATAATTTTATGTAAGAAATCCTGTTGCCTTGACCTTTTCTCTTCCTCAATCCTATCCAGTGGTGGGGCTGCAATGACCCTCCTGGTGTGGGCAGTCCTCTCACATTCAACAGGTCCTCTGCACATTGCGATTGAGCTGCGATGGCTCCCCTGTGGAATCAGTAAAAGAGAGGGCAGTGCAGATGAATGGCTTGGCCTCAAGTGATGGCTTGAAAGCATGACCCTATAGCTCAGCGATACAGCACTTGGAGATATTCCATATCAAGAGTACCCAGCTTGTAAAGTGACCCTCATGGATTTTCCTGATAATTTGCAGGGATGTAGGGCTTCTTAAGAGAAGCCCGCAACCAAAATTTCAGGGTTCTAGGTCAATACGTTTCCGAGTTATGATGGGTCAAAAATTGCAAAATTTCCCAAATCGGGGGCATTCGGACCACACCCAGATTCCCTTAGCTTTTATTCTGTAGTACCTACAACAAAGATTTTGATATCAAATGAAAGCTCTTGTAATTCTGAATCTGAATAAAACTACACATGAATTCTACCTTTCAAGTTTAGCCATGCAAACAGAGAACCAAGATTTCAAATGTTGACCACCCCCAAGGGGCAATTTTGATTTTCATAATTTTTCTATTGAAAACTCCTTGGCTACCACAAAATTGATACAGAAATTTTCAGAGTTGGGTAAGATTGGGTTTTTACACAATTAGTCATTTATAGCATGCAGGTATGTGTAAAAATGCAACTTTTATTGGTTTTTTATACTGAAGCTTGTCAGGTCACGAAAGGCTACCAGATATGAGTTGGTTGCTGGTGGCTCTGCCAATTCACAACTGACTTTAAACAATCATTCAATTGACAGAATCTGCTTTTTGAGCTAGCTATCTAAAATTTGGTTTTTGTTTCAGAAACAGAGTATGTAGTCCCAGGTGTAATTCCAAACTAAGTCATTCAAGTACTTTATTTGCTTCTAAGTTATCATAAAATCTAGCAACATAGTAAGCTTTTGTTTCTTTATAGCTAAATATCTTTCTTTGAGTAAAACAATTATTTACTATTTAGCTGAAGAAATTCACAATATGTTTATACGAAGCTAGCTCAACATTTTAGATGTGGCTTTCCTTAATGCATTACATTTTTACCATAGCCTAATCTTTAAAAAGAGGGAAGCATTATATGACTGAAATGAAATCCTAACAAACACCAAATTAATTTAAAGTGCCTGTGACATGATTTTCGCATTTTTGGGCTTCTATACCAATTCTTATAAAAAAAGGCCCCTTCATTTCATCTCTGAGGTTATTTTTCATGTTTGGTTAGAATTTAAGGAGGCGATTATAAGCGGTGGCTTTTTGGACCCTAGAAAGAGCCTGGTATTACTACAAACAGCAGTATGAATTTGCCTGTGAATGTCCAAGGCATAAAAATTTCTGGCATGTTGCTTACAGGAAAGAAAGGCACAACTTTTAACAAAGATTTATTTCACCACAGCTGCAACCTGATGGGAAAGCCAAAGCAAGTGCTGCTTATTGATACTGCAAATGTAATAGTATAAGATGCATGTTGAAGCTCTTTTTATAAGTACTATGCATTTCGAATTCATAGTGAAATTTTGAAAGAATACATAAGTTAGTTATAATTTAATTTGCTACATAATGTATGTGCAATTAGTTGTCATTTTTTAAGAAAAAACATCAATGCCTCCTTAGCCTGATTATTACATACAAAAGTAGCACAGCAGTCAAGCTTATAAATTGAATGAGCTAAGCCTCTCATAAAAGAAACTAGTTTACACTACTACAACACCTTAGGCGATGTTATAGACATATTTGGAGATTTGAAGGAAATTTGAGCACAATAACTTAGCAATTATAACTTGTGTTCATTATCAGTGCAAACTGGTTAACAGGGCTATGCCCTCTACAACAGAAGCTTGGCCACATCGTGATAGTTTCCTTAAACTTGCTTGCAAATGGGTACTGTGCAGCAGTCCAAAGTCTTTCATATCTGCTCATAAGTTTTCATAAGAAGCAAGCATATAAAAGTTGGTATCACAAATTCAATGTACATACTTAAAAACAAGGAATAGACTTATGACATTTCATAAACTTCACTTCCTAGGAGCAGAAATTCAAAAGAAGAAATTCATATACAAACTTAATGCAAAAATTAGGAAACACTGATGGACTTACAAGGGCCATGCTATTCCCTTGGATCATCATCCAAAGGTTCACGACTACATTTTGGGTGCAGATCTGAATGTCCTTTATTAATATCACAATCTACACCGGGTGGGCTACACTCTATACAGGGAGGACAGAAATAGGAGTGGGGCTGGAGTTGCTGTGTTTTTGCGCATTTCGTTAAAACACAATAGACGAACCGACATACCCGATAAGTCTCTCGAATTGGTTTTCATAGAAATTGAACCTATAAGAGCCAGGCCCTTTCTTATATTCGACTGGTAGCGACCTCCGTCTGCCCTTACTGAGTCCTTCAAAAAACTGGAAGGAAATTGAGAATCTTTCGAAGATCTTCATAGATCTCAAGAAAGCATTCGACACGGTTGACCACCAAATACTGTTAGATGAAATGCAAATTTATTGAATTACTGGACATGCGCACAAATGGTTCAGTTCGTATCTTGATAATCGGAGGCAGTACTCTAGAGTCAATGGCACACCTTCTAGCATCGAAAATTTTGATATCGGAGTGCCACAGGGATCGTGCCTGAGGCCTCTCCATTTGTTCTAAAGAGGGCTAAGGCTACAATGTATGTCGACGACACAGCAATCTGCAATGCAATGCAAAGACACTCTATCAGATATGCTGGTCTCGTTGCCATAAATATTTCGTTTTATTAAAGTGCGACTCACTTGAACTTTGTTCGAATCAGTTTCCTCACTAGAAGCCTTTTATTTGTGCAATTCAGATATCATTTTTGCAGCGCACTTGAAATTTGTATAAGTTGTTTTTCGGTCCAAGTAAATCGGTTTGTTTTAATGCGAATCGTTAAATTTTTGTGCATTGCAGTTGTGTAGGTCTTTATTTTAGTCCCGGTTATACATAGCGAAGAAAAAGCAACTCATGGGCTCTGAAGAAAACAAAGTTATAATTGATACACTAGCTTCAATGGTCCAAACACACATCTAACTTCTTTCTTTCTTTTGCCTTTAACATTGCTTTTTCCACTCTTGTTGTTGTCTCTAAATCAAAATATCAAAATATATCAAAATCTATATTTTGACTATGTGAATTGTTTGAGCTAAAGCTTCTATGCAAGGTGCACAAGTTATGAAAAGGTAGTCTTTTCTTTGTATGGCAGGACAAAATACCTGCTTAATTTGTCTTATTCATGACAAAGGCCTCAGATAGTCCTACACTCTTCTTGCAGGCTCACACATTGCTCCAGTGACTATTTGTTTTGTTGAGGTTTTGCTAATTTTCCAATGTTTGCATATTCTGAGGAGTGTCAGCATATGGGAAAGCCATTTTTATCTCTGCCGCCTGATATTTTTTAAAAGTATGTTGTAAAGTGTTTGTTTTGCACTTTCTAGAAATGTAGCAATAAATTTCGCAATACTTTTTTTCCAAAAAAGATTCCACATACAGTGCAAGCCCATGCTTTGGACATTACAGTCAGACAAGGAAAAGGTAAAGTGAGGGAAGTTTTCAGAAGGAACATGCACATTAAAGACCCCAGAGTTATAGACATGCTTTGTATAAAGGTAAGAGAACACTTTGCTCTCTATATTCCTTATTTATTGAAGCTTTGAGCAAGTGCACCCAGGACTTGTAAAAGGGTTGACAATTTTTTTGCAAAAACATGATTTTAGCATACTGAAGTACTTTTTGGGAGGATTTCTGAACTGCTATTAGAAAAAATCATGATAGTCAAGGGTATGACCATCATAAAAATTTTCAGTCGAGAGGAAATTCTACTACTGTCTTTTAAACAAATGACTTAAAGAATGTTTACTGTGTTCGTAGAAATAATAGAAAAGAACAGTAAGTCTTAGGCTTAACAATAAGTCACACAAAGACTTATTTCTTATTGTTGGTCTACTGGTTGTTGGTTGTAAGACCTAAAACACACAACAGTTTTTGCATGAAACTTTAGTTGCTGGAGCATCCAACGTAAAAGCTTCTGTTTTGCTTAAAAGACCTTGCATCTGCTTTCTTTTTTGCAGCATTGTTGATATTTCTGGTGAAACTATTCTTAATCGGTCAAAACTCGCTCGCCGTGTACATTGGTAAGGGGGGTTTCGATTACGAACGAAGGATTTTGTTTCAACGGCTTGTAGCGGCAGATGAAGTCTACCAGATTACATAGAAAGGTCTGCAGAATATGCAAATGTCTGGTAATAGCCAAAAGCCAGTTGAATAGAATGAATAGCCAGATGCGGATCGAAAACATTAGATGGTGATAAGAAGAACGCATGATTGGTTGTAACTGACCAATCAACGTTACTTAACACCTTACTTAAGAAGAGCCCAAGGAAAATAACGAGCTCTAACTGTCTACAAGGAAATGAATTTCCCATTGAACTATAGAAAACTCCAAAACTACTATGTTGAATCTGGATTCTCCAGGGCTGTGCTTACACGATATTGGATTCCCTTCGTGCTTCAAATCAGATTAGCCGCACCGTATCGGATTGGTTTCATACCAGATAGGGCTCCTGTTTTCACGAAAGTCACTCCGCACTGCGGGGTGTAGTCCTTTGTTTCGGAGCCTCTGCGTTGGTATTTGAGTCGTGCCCGTGTGAGCAATGATCTTTCAGGTTTCACCCAATACCTTTGTGCTGTTCTCGCATTCAATCCTTTTCTCCTTATATTTAGGTTTGTCGTTGACAAGAGAAGTATTCTTTCCAGTCTTCGTCTTCTTAAAGATGAATAACATCTTGTATAAAGGTCCTTGAGGTGGCTACCTATCTTAAAGTAGTCTGCAAGACCAACCACTGTTGTGATTCCACTCTCGTTTGTTTCATACCACTTTCGTAGCGCAAAAGCGGAGCGAAACCATCCAGTATGAAGTGAATTCGATATAAAGTGAATCCAATACCAGTGAGTCTGGTACACAGGGTAAAGGACCAAATCCTCTGCATATGATATAGACATATGCCCCAATTGATTCGGCTATAGGGCTTTTTGGGGAATCCAGATTGCGCCAAAACATACAGTGACAACAATTTTCGTATAACTGGGCAAGCTACAATGCCTGCCAAAATTGTTGGCACATTTACGAAAATTCTTTTACTCACGTTCACTCTCCCCCCTCCCTACAAACAATGGTGTCCTGCTGCTAAACAAAGCGGCAATTTTACACCAAACTTTTATCCAGACTGACTGGATGCTATACTTTGTTACCAACATTATTTTAGGGGGGAGGAGGGGGATTAACAGCTTGTGTCTTTTCAAAAAAATGGAAAATGCAAAAACCAGAGAAAATACTGAGGTGTTCCAAGGACATACTGAAGTCGTCTTTTCACCTAGGTGTTTTGGAGTCTGTCTACATATTAGAAAGTTTGTCTATTCCCTAACGCTTTTCTAATGTTAAGTGTTGGGTAACACCGATTGCTCAATTATAACCAATCATGCGCTCTTCTTATCACCCCTTAGTGTTTTCGATCCGCAACTGGCTTTTTATTCTGTCAGCTTTCTCCCCAGAATTTGAAGTAATCGAGAAATGGATGTTTTCGTCCTGGAAACGTTTACCGTAACCTTAAGTATGCAAAAACTAGTTCCGATTTTTCGTGCCATTGAGAACTTATAATTTCCCTTCAAATAGACTGCGAAAACGTACTGACATTGTTTGTTTTCCCTGGAATAATGTTTAGCATCAAAAAGCTGCGAGGGGGATGGGGTGGGATTTGGCCGTAGTCTTCCAAATAGAATCAAAAGGGCAGGGCGCATATCATGGCATATTATTTCGTATATTTTACACTTACCTTTGCGAAACATTTTTGGATTCTCTCCGATGAGAAACCAAATTCTCCTTCATCAAAACTAATACCCAGGAAAGAAGCAAGAGGCCACGCCGCGTCCTATATCTAGGCAGGATCTTGAGAATGTTTACCGACTGTTACCATGCATTTGGAGAAGTTCCTTCGCATTTCGAGAAAGTTGCACGAATTTCTTGCATGCGCATCCTTAGAATTTCAATTCACTTTTGTCACTGAAAAGAGATGGTCTGAGAGATTTTAATGAGAGGAAAATTTGCCAGAATGACGTATTGAACCCATTTACTTTAATAGAGTCTATCTAGCATGTGTTTAGCAACACATATTTTATGAGGTCTTGCTTATGTCACAGTTTGAGAATCGTGAGAAATTAGCGGGCGGGCCCATAAAGTAGCAAAATTTGGCAGGGAATTCAGAGAACTAATTTTGTTGAAAAGTTCAAGCAAGTTGTTGCAAGCATGTATGTTTTGAAGGCACCAAAAAGATTATCGATCGCTGGAAATTTCAAGCAACCGATGTGCTTTTCTAATTAGACAAGCGAGCGAGTAGCCCAACATCTACTTGAGGGGCCTAACCTCCAAACCCGGCCACAATGTACGGCCGTTTATTTTATTTATTCTATTCTGATGTTTTCACTGTACTGCAAAAAGTAGCATGAATAGGTATGCACAGGGTATGACCTTTCATCTATTCTCAAATTGCACCATATTATCCTTGGAAGGAATGTTTCAAACAGTTTTATGTTAATCTACAGAAGCATGGTGTTTAAGGCCCTAAGGGAACAGGGTCTGCAAACTCATTCCCAAGTGTCATAAATGTAAAGCAGGCCTTTGTTTAATGATTCCAAATGTAGACATAAATTTTTAAATGTACGTTCTCTCCTTGAAAATACAGCAGCACTAGAAATGAGGCTACAAAATTAGTAGAAGGGACTAGGATTTGAAAAAGATTTTGGGTAGAATAAGTTATATAATTTTAAATATGTTATATAACTTATTTATGTTATTTGGGTAGAATAAGTTATATAACAGGATAAATGCAGATGAAAACTGCCTTCGTTTTGCATGCTTATATGCAGTTATTGGCATTGAGTCTGAGTCAACTTTTCAGAGCTCTCAGAGAGCGCTCAGTTGAGATTGAGATGTAACTTCATCCATGGAAATTTTCAAATGAAAAGGATTCTGCCAATTTCTTGCTTCAATCTCTGTCTTTGATGAAAGTGATCACTTTGATTACAGCCTGAATAATTATGACCCCATTTAAAGAGAAGCTATAAACAATTGTCTAATTGGTGGATGGAGGTACCACAAATGTCTCTCTATCCCGACACAGAAGACAAATCTGTTGTAATGTTAAGCAAAGCGAGACTTTGAAGAGCGTTGTCGTATTGACTTCTTGACTTCGAGACTGTTCTTCTTGACTTCTCTATACTATAACTAGAGGATATGATAAGCGTGTCTGCAGAAAATTTTCCAGCCCTCCCGTTTTCTTTCCTAAATGGCCCTTCCCAAACTCAAACGCTGGATCCGCTCCTGTTGTAGTGTAAACGAAACTGGCCTAAACCTGAGCGAAAACCTTAGCTTAGGTTTACGTTAATCGAGGTTAGTATGGAAAGGGAGATGGGTGTCAAAATTGCAGTTGTTTGTACATAACATGTGTCTGATCATAACATAACCAATTTTGCGCTCTTTGTTATAGCCTCTATGTGGTTTTCGATCCACAGCTGACTATGCAGATTTTCAGATTTCCCTTTTGTCAACCTTTTGATAGTGCAGGGAGTGTCGGATAAGAGATAACATCAACTATCATTTAATCTATTTCAAGCAGATTTTTCATGTCCCTTAACTAAGAATAATCTCAATCCATTCAGTGACGATTCTAGCCTGAGAAAACTGAGAGGGCCCATCACAGAAAATCCTGGAATGGTAGTGTACACGTAACGTTTTATGGTTGGTTGGTTGGTTGGTTGGTTGGTTGGTTGGTTGGTTGGTTGGTTGGTTGGTTGGTTGGTTGGTTGGTTGGCTGGTTGGTTGGTTGATGGTTGACTGGTTGATTGGTTGGCTGGTTGGTTGGTTCTTTTGGAAATGATTTGATTGGTTGGCTGGTTGGTTGGTTGGTTGGTTGGTTGGCTGGTTGGTTGGTTGGCTGGTTGGTTGGTTCTTTTGGAAATGATTTTAATGGTGGTTGGCTGACTGGTTGACTGGTTGATTGGTTGGCTGTTTGGTTGGTTCTTTTGGAAATGATTTGATTGGTTGGTTGGTTGGTTGGTTGGTTGGTTGGTTGGTTGGCTGGTTGGTTGGTTCTTTTGGAAATGATTTGATTGGTTGGTTGGCTGGTTGATTGGTTGGTTGGTTGGTTGGTTGGTTGGCTGGTTGGTTGGTTGGTTGGTTGGTTCTTTTGGTAATGATTTGATTGGTTGGTTGGTTGGTTGGTTGGTTGGTTGGTTGGTTGGCTGGTTGGTTCTTTTGGAAATGATTTGATTGGTTGGTTGGCTGGTTGATTGGTTGGTTGGTTGGTTGGCTGGTTGGTTGGCTGGTTGGTTGGTTGGTTCTTTTGGAAATGATTTGATTGGTTGGTTGGCTGGTTGATTGGTTGGTTGGTTGGTTGGTTGGCTGGTTGGTTGGCTGGTTGGTTGGTTGGTTGGTTGGTTCTTTTGGTAATGAGTTGATTGGTTGGCTGGTTGGTTGGTTGGTTGGTTGGCTGGTTGGTTGGTTCTTTTGGTAATGATTTGATTGGTTGGCTGGTTGGTTGGTTCTTTTGGAAATGATTTGATTGGTTGGTTGGTTGGTTGGCTGGTTGATTGATTGGTTGGTTGGTTGGTTGGTTGGTTGGCTGGTTGGTTGGCTGGTTGGTTGGTTCTTTTGGTAATGATTTGATTGGTTGGCTGGTTGGTTGGTTGGTTGGTTGGTTGGTTGGCTGGTTGGTTCTTTTGGAAATGATTTGATTGGTTGGTTGGCTGGTTGATTGGTTGGTTGGTTGGTTGGCTGGTTGGTTGGCTGGTTGGTTGGTTGGTTCTTTTGGAAATGATTTGATTGGTTGGTTGGCTGGTTGATTGGTTGGTTGGTTGGTTGGCTGGTTGGTTGGCTGGTTGGTTGGTTGGTTGGTTGGTTCTTTTGGTAATGATTTGATTGGTTGGCTGGTTGGTTGGTTGGTTGGTTGGCTGGTTGGTTGGTTCTTTTGGTAATGATTTGATTGGTTGGCTGGTTGGTTGGTTCTTTTGGAAATGATTTGATTGGTTGGTTGGTTGGTTGGCTGGTTGATTGATTGGTTGGTTGGTTGGTTGGTTGGTTGGCTGGTTGGTTGGCTGGTTGGTTGGTTGGTTCTTTTGGTAATGATTTGATTGGTTGGCTGGTTGGTTGGTTGGTTGGTTGGTTGGTTGGCTGGTTGGTTGGTTCTTTTGGAAATGATTTGATTGGTTGGTTGGCTGGTTGATTGATTGGTTGGTTGGTTGGCTGGTTGGTTGGCTGGTTGGTTGGTTCTTTTGGAAATGATTTGATTGGTTGGTTGGCTGGTTGATTGATTGGTTGATTGATTGGTTGGTTGGTTGGCTGGTTGGTTGGCTGGTTGGTTGGTTGGTTGGTTGGTTCTTTTGGTAATGATTTGATTGGTTGGTTGGCTGACTGATTGATTGGTTGGTTGGTTGGTTGGTTGGCTGGTTGGTTGGCTGGTTGGTTGGTTGGTTCTTTTGGAAATGATTTGATTGGTTGGCTGGTTGGTTGGTTGGTTGGTTGGTTGGTTGGTTCTTTTGGTAATGATTTGATTGGTTGGTTGGCTGGTTGATTGATTGGTTGGTTGGTTGGCTGGTTGGCTGGTTGGTTGGTTGGTTCTTTTGGTAATGATTTATCAAAAAGTATAATCATTATCCAAACTTTTAATAATGTATAAATAATGTTTACAACTAGAAATGCTCCCTTAAGCAATCAGCAGCAGATAACTATAATTCACAAACAGGAATGTTCATTTCAAACTATATTTTAAAAATAAGTAACAAAGATGATAAAAGGAAAGATCAATCTTCTTTTACTAGAATATCGGATGTATGGATGTTGCTAAATAAAGCTTTTCATATGTCAAAAATTCAATAAAAATTCAACAATTTTTCTCAAAGAAATCATTAAAGAATCAATGCGAAAGATAAAAATGATACACAAACAGGAATATTCTCCTTAAACCATGCCTTTAAAAAATTAGCAACAAATATTAAAATACCGTTCAAACTGGAAATTTGAATTTTCTTTACTAAAATTTACTGAATAGGTTTCACTGCAGTTAAGTGGTTTTACTGAATATATTTCTCCTCGTAAGCACTAAAATATGAAATGAGGATGCTAAGCAAATAGTAATGTTATCTTGTTAACATGAACGTTCAAGCGACAAAGATAACAAATAGGTAACTTCACTTGGAATTTAATTTATCAGACTAACTGAATATAGATGATATCAAATAGATAGCTTTTGTGAAGAGCACCAAAATTTAAAAAATGCACAATCATGAATGTGCTCTAAAAATGAACTTTTCCCTTCAGTCAGTGAACTTTCAGCAATAAACAAGAAGGGATGTGATACTGCTCAAAGGTCTCTCCAAACCATCTCTAATTAACTCACATAATCTAGGTAAGATTTGCCACGAAATCAAGATTCCTTTCAGTGGCGAAGCTAGCGGTCATGCTCGTTATGCTGGGCTCGTTATGACCAAACAGTTTCATAGCTGGATTTTGTTACGGGAGAATTTTCATTTATCCGAGTTCATAGCAAACCATTTGTACAGCCTGATATCAAGAATATAACTTGAATGTGTTGATCCCCTGTGGTTGCTCATGCTCATCTGAGAAAGCATGACCAAACACAGGGACTCTATAGAGAAATAGCAACATTTTACGGTCAATCAAGAGTGAATCAATAACACATCTTCTTCTGGCACCCCTACGTTTGACCATGCTCTCTCGAATGAGCATGACCTCGTCATCATAACAATAATGTTATCCGCGTTTTGATTGGCTTAGCCATACTTGGACGCATGCCTACTGCTCCAGTTTGAGCACATGGTGATGCTCATTTTCAGGAGCATGACTTAATCATTGTCGAATGATTAACCTCCAAGTGAGTGATCATACATCGTTGTCTACTGATTATAATCATAAAATGATCTTTCTCGTGATGCGAGCTGGGATTGTTCGATGGGCCTAGTCCAGTGATTTTAGTCGACGGGTAAATACGCTTACAGCATTGCTCTTTGAACGTTAGAAAGTGACATTGTCTTTGTGTTATTTACAAGTTTTGTTGCTTTATTACAATGATTTGCCTAATGAAGCTTTGGATTTACATTTGAACTTGCACCGATGGCACTTGTATGCAGGCGTACCTTTGTGGTAAAGGTCGAAGAGCTGGATTCTTTTATTGCTGTTCTCAATATCCAAGGATAAAATTTTCTTTAGGAGAGTAAAGGCCTATTTTTGTTGTACAATGGATCAAGGGCGCTTCTCGTTTCTAAATAGTAAATAGCCGTACATGATAGGATTCAAGACCCATAGGAGTCACTGTGCCAAGATGACTGAATTTTTTTGCCAAAGAATTTATTACTAAGGACCAGCTGGAGATGAAAATTGTGCAATGAATTATTGATGCGAAAAATCAAATCTATCAACCTACAAATATGTGTTCTTTCAAAAGGACCCCTTTATTTCGTGGCAAATCTTACCTAGATTATGTGAGTTAATTAGAGATGGTTTGGAGAGACCTTTGAGCAGTATCACATCCCCTCTTGTTTATTGGCGAAAGTTCACTGACTGAAAATAAAAGTTCATTTTTACAGGACATTCGTGTTTGCGATTTTTTACATCATAAATTAAATCCCAAGTGAAGTTTCCTATTTGTTATCTTTGTCGCTTAAACGTTCGTTAAGAAGAGAACACTACAGTTCGCAGAGAGCCAACGTGATCAACACACACATAACGTAAAGGAAGTTAATCAAGGGAACTTCACAGTACATGTTGAGAGATAAACACATTGCCATTAGACAGTCACTACTGTACTCAACAGCACATGTGACTATTACAAGTAACTGAGATATCACGAAATATATCACACACGAAAGCCAACCGTTGCATACGGACACAATGTATTTAAAAAATAACGCCTTATTTTAAGGCAGGGGCGGATCCAGAGAAAATTTGAGGGGAGGTGGGAGCAGTTGATATCAGGGTTGCCAAAAACAGGTGAAATTGGTTCAGTTTGCCCATCTCAATTATATTGAATTGACTGACAGAATTTTACTTCTTGAAAACACATGCGCATCTTCAAGCGATTGTAACGAAATTGGGTTCTTTGCTAGCGCGGAAGAAAATGGCGTGCTTAGGCGTTAGGGCTTTTCTCTTCAAGAGAAATATTCAAAATACGTTTTTCAGAGGGCATGCCCCCTAGCCCTCTCTAGAAATGCTACTGAATTCATTTCACACCCACTGGCATTGACTTCCACAAATTTAAATTAGCCATTTTTTGATAATATTTTAATCAAAGATTAGATTTTTGATGCTATTAAGATACTCTTATGTAACGTTTTTATCTGATATCAATTTCAAGTTTTCTTCTTTATTGCAGGGCACAATGGAGCTTGAAGAAACGCACAATATCTGGAAACAGAGTACGCACGTCATGCGGTATTTCAATGAAACCCAACTCGAAAAAGGGAATGATTTCATGTCTAAATTCTACGAAGGCTATAACTGACTTAGATGCTTGAGACCAACTTGTTTAGATTGATTGGGCATGTGTGATTCTTAAATTTCTGTCGAAATCAAGTTTATTGTATGAAAAATTTATCTTGATTCTAATTTGGTCTGCAGTCTGTTCTATGGCAAAATGTATGAGGTGTTCTTTAAAAAAAATATTATATCTTAACCATAAACAGTTATTCTTGACTTGACAAAATCACATGTAAAATTCCAAAAAAGCAAAATTTGGTGCTTTTTGGTGCATATGTCTCGACACACTCACTGACTATTTGTGTTTTAATCATGTTATTAATCACACATTATAAAGCGGTCATGTAGGCCATGATTATATTATTTTATTTGTTATAGCATCCGTACGGCTCATTCAAATTTACTTAATCTATTAATTGCGCATCTGATTTCAAAATCAAATCAAAACAAATACGCTATGGCAGGTGGGCCAAAGTTTCAGTTTTCTGAAATGCAACGCGATCTTCTGGAAAAGCAGTGGGACTGTTTCAACATCAGAAAGGTTTGCTGGGGAATTCGAAGAGTTCGAAGCTATATAATAAGATATTTGTACGAAAATAGCTGAAGTACTTTCATTACCCCTAACACTGCCCCCACCTGTTAGCCCAAAGGGGGCTTTTCACAAGTACTGGTAAAGCTGCCCATGAAAATATAATTTCTAGTTGATTCTGGGGTGTAGAATCCGAATTTCGTGGTTTTTTTTTTGTATGAGACTTAGTAATAAGAGAAATCCCGAAACAAATCAAAGCATATGCATCGCATGTGATACATATAGATACATATACATGAAAATGCTGAAAGACACACTCGTGGAGAAGGGGCAAGTTTGTGATTAGTAATTCTGATATCAGAACACCCGTTGATTTCAAAATATTCCTTTCCAATTGAGAAAACAAGGAAAGACTGTTTGAATTAATGGAGTAGGTATGTGAGAAAGTGAAGCAGAAATTGGCGAACGAATTATATACGTAGCAAGAGGAAGACACAGAATATCTAAAGATGATAGCTACATTGTCGGTGGATTGGTCACAGATCACGAAGAAGCCGATACAAAGATCGCATATCTTGTAAAGATCGCATATCTTGTAAAGCACGCTGAAGAAGAGTATGGGGAGGACACTGTATTTGTTGTAAGGTCTTCTTCGGGGGACAGATATTCCTGTAATTCTCCTGGATATGACGTTCAATCATCGTGTCATGATTGATAATGGAACAGGGAATAGTAGAAAGATGCTTGACTTAAGCAAATCTGACCTGAATGACATACAAAGAAAGGCATTGCTGGGAATGCACGCTTTTTCATGTAATGACTATGTATCTTGCATGCTTCGAAAAAGCAAGCACCTGTGCTGGAAACACGTAAAGACAACAAAAGGTTTCTGGAGCTATTTAGCAGTTTGGGGACAGAAGTTCAAATTAACGATTATCAGGTAAATAGCTTTGAAAAGTTCGTATGTGTGATTTTTGGACAAAAAAACTTAGCTCGGTAAATGATGCTAGAAAAGAACTTTTTGGGAAAGAATGGAGAGAAACAATAAAATAGCAGATCTATCTCTTCTTCTGCCAAGCAAAAGCAGCCTTGCAAAGCATAGTTAACGTTCAAATTATATTGCCTACATATTGCATACAGACCAGTCATCAATCTTGAGAGCCCAACAAATCATGGCTGGCTTCCAGATCTGAAGATTGACTGGGTTGAAGAACCGTACCGAGAGGATGGCACAGAGCTTTTGTCAGATAACGAGGACACTGAGTTTTAAACCCAGCTGTAACATCATTGTACGTGTAAGTTTACTCTTAGCATTGTTTATAGCTGTTACGGCTGTGTACATCCCAAACGTAACCCAAGAACGGGGGCCCTTCCATAACATAGAAAACACTGCAATGCATTCAACGTAAAGATGCAGTCGTCTAATCTATCAACACTTACAATACTTACTGACATTTCCTCGGGAACAGATATATTTATACCATGTTTATACAAGCTAGTATGCTACGAGCAGTGCCCCTCGAACATGGCCAGAGACAAAGAACAACTCAGGGACAAGACTAATGAAATCAGCTGAAAGTCTCATACAAAAAATACTTAAATTCGGATTCGACACCCAAGAAATAACCAGAAATTATATTTCCATGGGCAGCTTTACCAGTACTTGTGAAAAGCCCCCTTTGGGGCAACATAAAAAATGGGTGGGGGCAGTGTTAGGGGCAATGAAAGTTCTTCAGCTATTTTCATACAAATATCTTATTATGTAGCTTCGTTGTTGTTATCGATTGTAGGGCTATGTGAATGTTTCTAATGTATCAAGTAATGACCCCATTTTTTTTGGGGGGGGGGGGCTTATACCCCATATCTCGTAAATGCCCCCCTGTATGACAGAATTACATCGAAATTCAAAATCTACGCCCCCAAGATGACAAAGTGCACCTAATAAAAAAAACTCTCCCTCTGGGCGGTGCTACTCCCCCTTCCACTATCGGACTGTCAACAAAACGATGGATTCAACCAAATGTCAGCAAGCAGAAATGAGATTTGAAATTAGCAACGTGACTGAAATGAACGATCTCAAGTGTTTGTTTATGTCTCGCTTTACGTTCAAGCTCTTGTTCTCACAGTTGTTTTTAATCGCGATAGCTCTTCCCTCCTCGTGTGGTCATATATCACAATGTTTATGTACATGGCAACTAATGGTATCTGGTAACGACTTGACGGGAAAATTTTTGAATTTTGTAAATTTGTCAGATTTTCTTTTAATGCCATGGAATTTAAAAAAAAGTTTTACAGAATTTGCTGTATGCTCTAATCATGAGAGTTTAATGTTATTTTTATTTAATTGCGTTAATGGGTATTTACTGACCCCTCACCTCGAAGCACCAAGACAGGGTGACGTTATACACGTTGTTTGGAATTTAATGCCCACGCCGCATTCTGAAGCATCTTGTTCTATACCAAATGACATTGGGCACTTTATGACAGATCAGTTAACAATAATTTTCATAAGATTAATTTATATGTCTACTCAAAGCTTGGTATATAAGCTGAGGTCAATCCCACCTCATACATTCTTTGATTATTTTTCACGTAATAATAGTTAATATCAAGTAGAAGGCTGGGTAAACCGTAAAATATTACCAATCGATTAAAACGTACATTCTCCCTCCTACGTCAACTTATCGACTAACTACTATCAACGACGAACTAACTAACTTATTAACAATTTTGGATTACGCAAATCACACCTGAGCTACCTATCAAAAATAAGAATAATATCAGTGGGATCAGTCATACTGTAGTTGGTCAAACATGTTACACACTACCTCAGCAACGATTGTGTTAACTCTGAAAACTAGAGAAACATAACTGTAATGAAAAACACTTAGAAAATCTCTTAGAAAAAAAGTGTGGGAAAATGCCGTGCAGTGTTAGATTTTCTGGAATAAATACGAAAATTGCTGCGTAAATTGGAGTGAAGTGAATAGAGAGGTTGACTGTCCCACAAGAGCTCGAGAAGGACTGTAAAGAACAAAAAGACGAAAAATGCAAACAGCGAAAACGTAAAAGTAATTGTTAGCTACGACGTCCCTGTAGGAAGACCACATAAGGGAGACAATGCGAAAAATTCTACAATCGAAATATGTTTCAACAATTTTTGAAACCTGTTTCTTTACAATTTCGAGTCATGCTAGCCCCATTTAACATTTTATGGATGCTGCTCCTTCGTTGCTAGGCTTTATAAGAATATATCCACCAATTTTCAATTGATTTTTCAGATTCGATTGGGGATATAGCTGATAATTCTTGTCAATAAGGAAAGAAAGTTCGAATGAATCTGACTTATCTTCAACACCTTCTCCATTTTCAACAAACCCCTTCTCAATGCAGCCCGCCACAGTACAAGACGCAGTGGCGGAAATTCGGGTTTTTATTTGGGGGGGGGGGGGGGCTCAGGCTCACGATTTTCCGGCAAGTAGACAGACACAACAAAGTTTCATTGGCGTTATAAGACAATTACCAAGCTTGAAGAGCAAACTCTTATTAACAAATGCAGCTGAAATTAAAGGATATTCAAAATTTTTTGAACCCCCTGGTTGCATTGGAAGCACAAGAAATTAGTAAATCAAAGAATGTGGGGAACTTAAGCTAATCACGAGACTGATTAATGTATAAATTTCAAGGGCAAAAATATAAAACTATATTTGGAGAAGCGATCAAAGAGAAAATTCTTTTCGTCGGTGCATCACTGATTCAGTAGACGTTCTGGCATCAAACATTGGATTGACCGAAGGATGTTCCTGTGGTTACTGAATCTGTCAATCATTTGCTGCTTGATCATATCTAATGCGTAGTAGAACACATCGGTCTTAAACGATTGCTTAGGGTCTTTTGCTGTTTCGTCAGAGGAAACTTCATCAAAATGTCGTCTTCTCTTTTGGGGCCTTTTCTTTTGAAAGTCAGACTTTTCCCCGGCATTGGCAGCGACCTTTCTTGCACGTTCTAAAAATTCTTCCAATTTCTGTTTATTTCTCATTTCACTGAGGTTTTTAATACTTGAATCTATAAGGTCAAACGCTTCACCCAAATCAATGTCACTTCCTGCAGATCTTTATTTACGATTTTTGTTGTCTGAAGAATTTCCTTGAAAATGATTGTAACCAATGTGAATTCAAATTTTTTACAGAAGCTTAGAAGTCCACTTGCTCTACTGACAACCTCTGTTTCAGTTTCCACGTCTACTACATCTTCTAGCATGACAATTATTGCTGGGTAGGTCTCCATCATCTTAACAACTTGACTATGAGACTCCCAATACGTGAGTGCGTGGTGCTTTAAAGTTCTGATTGTGTCGAAACCAAGCTCTTTTTGGACCCGCTGAAAGTGCTCGTTGCGCTAAGGGCTAGTCTCGATAAAGTTGTATAGCTCTTCCAGGTTTGCAAAAAAATTTAAACTTCACATTGTTGTGTTTTTGTAATCACAATCCCCAGTTCATTGTTTAGTACCGACTATGGCCCCTCGGTCAGTACACAAGAACATTGAGTAGGTATCGTAGGACGGTTATGCGATACCAAGTGGGAGAGTTTTTACCAATAAACCAACAATTTGGAACAACTACATGTATCATAGTGATAGGTAGTAACTTGGGTAGTTTGTTTCCTACCTGTTTCGCATGACGGTGTTCCATCACCATTCATCGCCTTGAAGTGGGGCATAGGGGCGACGAGAAACGTCGTTTCAGGTGCCTTAGGTTGTTGTGTTTTTGTAATCACAATCCCCAGTTCATTGTTTAGTACCGACTATGGCCCTTTTGGTCAGTACACAAGAACATTGAGTAGGTATCGTAGGACGGTTATGCGAAACCAAGTGGGAGTTTTTACCAATAAACCAACAATTTGGAGCAACTACATGTATCATAGTGATCAGTAGTAACTAGGGTAATTTGTTTCCTACCTGTTTCGCATGACGGTGTTCGATCACCATTCATCGCCTTGAAGTGGGGCATAGGGGCAGTGAAAAACGTGGTTTCAGGTGCCTTAGGTTATTGTGTTATTTGTGATCACAGTCCCCGTTCAACGCTCTAGTATGACCACAGCCATTGGCTTGATACGCAGCAGCATTGAATAGGCGTATCTCGAACGAGGTCTAGGGATATTCACGGGGACTAACTTTGCAATTTAACTAATGATTTGGAACGACTACAAATAACGTAATGGTAATTATAGTCAGAATTAAAGTAATGATTAAAGTATTTGTAAATGGTAATTTAGGTAGTTTGTTTCCTACCTGTTTCGCATGACGGTGCTCTACACCATTCATCACTTTTAAGTGGGGCATAGGGGTGATGACAAACGTCGTTTCAGGTGCCTTAGGTTATTGTGTTATTTGTGATCACAGTCCCCCGTTCAACGCTCAAGTATGACCTCAGCTCATTGGCTTGATACGCAGCGGCATTGAATAGGCGTATCTCGAACGAGGTCTAGGGATATTCACGGGGACTAACTTTGCAATTTAACCAATAGTTTGGAACGACTACAAATAACGTAATGGTAATTATAGTCAGAATTAAAGTAATGATTAAAGTAATTGTAAATTATAATTTAGGTAGTTTAGTTCTTACCTGTTTCGCATGACGGTGCTCTACACCATTCATCACTTTGAAGTGGGGCATAGGGGCGATGATTAGGAGCGACTACACCTAGTGTTAGTGGTTATATTTGATTTGCCTTATGCTTCCTCTGGCTTTCGATGCTAAGTATTTCCTTTCTTCCTTTGAGCATAGTTGGGAATTCAGGACTACGGTTTGAAAGGTATGCTGAGGCTTTTCAGGACGAGTTACAACATCTTCTAACCTGAGAGAGGTGGTAAGTAGCCAAGCAATTTGTTTCGTTGTATTCTTTCTAGGCCCCGTTAATTGATAAAGTTGCAAGTATCTCATGCGTTCAGTTGTCCTCACGTCTTCATTCTTCACTTGGGCTAGGGTATTTGAACGTTGATAAACGCTTTTCAGGCACCTTAGGCTGTTTTTTATCTTTAATCACCTTCCTCTTTCAATGTTCAACGCTTAGTTTCACGAATCATGTCGTTTTGTAGACAATGGGTTGAGCGGGAAGAGGTTGTAGTTCAGATAATGTTTTTTAACAATCACAAGTACTCTTACGTATTGTTTGGAGCCAAGAGAGTCGACGCAAAGAAGTTTGAGGGACCAGTTGTTTCTGGCTATTACCTAAACCAGGTACTAATAAAATTTTGGCACTTTTAAATATAACTTTGGTATATTTAGCCGTGTCTTTATTTAATTTGTTTGACTTGAGATCACCTTCCTTGAATTTATAATGAAAGAACATAAGTCAGTTAGGTCAAAGAATGGGATATTGAAAGGAAAAGCATTATTTTAAAGACGGAACATTTGAAGACATTTGGAATGAAGTCTCATACAGTTTTGGGATGAAGGTGAAAGGGTCAACCTTCAGCTGTGGAAGCCAGTGACATTACAAAGGAGCAATGATTAGTACACACTGGTTGTGAACACAGAAAGGCGAAACGAAACCTTCTACTCCGTGACCCCGTAAAAGTCTCGCAAATTCAACTTATTCTTAGAAAGATTTTCTTCTTATGATCAACGCTCTAATCATTTTGCACCTCTTTTCTCTTTAGATGTGGGTGGCGCATTTGAAAAGAGGGTACCATGGCCGGTATATTTGAATAAATAACTAGCAACAAAAACGGAAATAGAAAGACTGCATTTGTGGCTATGGGTTGGAAGACCCCCTTGGAGAAGAAGACGAGGAGGCTTTATATCTGTATAAGGCAAGTCCTGTCTTCATACTTTTTTACGTTGCAGTTTTGACACGGCAAAAAAGACATTCTGCAATCCTAGATGAGATGTTAAGTACGAGGAGCAGTATACAAAGAGAACGGAAAAGGGAACGCATGCAGAGTGCAAAGTTTGTAAATATTGCGCTTGCAAAAAGGAAATCGAACTTGAAACTAGTAGAAGTTGAAACTCACAGGATTAGCTAAGAAGAATGTGATTGTACAAGATTCTATGTTAAAGCAATTTTTGAAACAAGAATTTTGGTGCAAAAACTTATTTGATGACCTTTCCAAGATATGAATGCCATAAATTTTTAGATCTTTTATATTTTGAATTCTCAAGTCCCCACAGAACACTTTCAAGTTTCAAAGTCCGGTATTGTAGTTGATCTGGTATCAATTTTTTTATATTCATTAAAAAGTTACAAGACATAAATACAAGCTACGCTATTTACAAAATTACTTTACAATACTACTCGGACGATACCCCAAGGAGCAAAAGACTATGACTACCCCGGGGCTATAGTCTGTCTCAAATAACATTCCAAGATAAATTTCTGTGATCAATTCGAATTTAAGAAGGGAGGTTTAGGTATCATCGCAACTACTGCGTAGCATCCAATTGGAGGTAGACTTTAAAAATCCACGACTAAAAATAAAAGATGGGAAAAAAGGAACATAGAACATGGGAGATGGTGGCTGTAGATTTATGACTTATAACGGAGTTTGAATTTTTCTAATCAAATCGACCAGATTTGTGGATGAATTTAACCGTTAGCAGGAGTATATCTTTATTAACTTCATCTGGGAAATTTTTATC
This sequence comes from Nemopilema nomurai, assembly GCA_003864495.1. Lineage (NCBI taxonomy): Eukaryota > Metazoa > Cnidaria > Scyphozoa > Rhizostomeae > Rhizostomatidae > Nemopilema > Nemopilema nomurai. The sequence continues at coordinate 2,608,911 of ML133471.1, read as the reverse complement.
ACCATACGAAAAATCTGCATTAAAAGACTATTTTGGAGATCGGTATATCCATATGGTCGTATTAAAGCAGAAACTCCAGCGAGAAGGTCTCTACGTGGTACTACAAGGGAAGGGCAAAGCAACAAAAAGTGTTCCGTATCCTAAATACCATCGTTCGTAGGGCACATGGGATTTATGGTATCCTTAAAGTTATTTCTAAATTTGTGAAAATTCAATTTACTGAGACCAACCCTGAGTTGAATGAGATATGATAAACCTACTGGGTCATGAAAGCCAAATATACAGACTACTCGCGCAGCAGAATACTGAACAGACTCGAATTGAATTCGCATACCTTTGGTGGAATATGGTGCACAGAAAGCTTATATATAGATATAGATATTTCAGCAAGCCAATACTCTTTCCAGTTTTGGAGATAGCCGATTTGATATGGGTAGGGAAAGGCAATTTTGAATTTAGTATAATTCCTAAATGTTTATGTTTATCTACTTCCATTACCGGAATATTATCAAAGAGAGTTTCTTGATGATCAAGTTAATTTTTTTGTTGAAAAAATTAGTTCCACAGCTTTTTTTTGCGGATCAGGATTAAACGACATCCTCCAATCATGAGCCCATTGACTTATCAACTCCAGATCGTGGTTCATGTCACTGGCAGCCAGGGGCGGATCCAGAAAAAAAGTTGACTGTCTCACAATCCAGCTGAGGGTTTGGGGTTATGAGCTCCCCCAATAATTGTCAAACTTTAGTATGAGCCCCCTCCCAAGATGAATTTTATTCCGATAGCACTGCATCAAAAATCAAAATTATGAAAGTAGGATGGCAGCAATATTGAACAACTACGAAGAGTGGATTTGGTGTGAGATTGAAATATAACTTGCATCAGGATTTTGCCAACACTCCACTTAATAAATCTAGATTTCTATGAAGCATATTCAAAAAATTTACTTCAACTAACATAACTGCTGCTTACCAAATTCTGAAGCACTAATAATGTATAAATATATATGATTATACATACATTTATGTTGAAAACTAAAACAAATATCGTTGGGGATCCAATTTTAATCAAATTTGTGTTGAAATAGAGTCGAACATAACACTCCAAAATCTTAGTTGTAGTACAAATAAATGAAAGGGAATTCCTCTTTTATATTTCATGCAATCATAAAGTTGCTTTTGAAAATTCTACTATTCTACTATCTCCAAAGGCAACTCTTTCATAGATGGCAAAATATAGTTAACAAAAGACACCCATCACCTGCGAATATTTTTAATGATTGAACATAAAAACTATATTAAGCTGTTGTGAAACGCTTAGAAATAATATACCCTATTTATCATGAAAAGGATAGTGCCATGGTTCCTTACTCTGAGTACCAGACTCTTATAAGAGATTTTTATATAACGACTTCTGAATAGAAGTAGACCATGGCATCTCTGAGCCTAATATAAGGGTGGTCCATTTTTGTCAGGCATCAGAATAAACCTACATAGCATTTTATGAAACGCCACTTACACAATTTCCTCTAGCTAGAATTGCCACTTGTTGCTTATTGCATATTACATCGCGGTTCCTGTTGTCAAATTGTACTATGGCCGTTACTTTTATTTCCAGATGGTTCTAATCAGTGGCGGACTGGCTCAGAATTTGGAGATTAAGCTTTCTTATTATCACAAGGAACTACTTCGAAATGGAGATTAAGCTTTCTTATTATCACTATCAGATATTCTTTGGTAACAGTTGTGGCCAGCTTAAAGATATTTTCATCAAATTCATTTTCTAGACAGCTGTACACGAATTTCATTTCTGAATGCTATGAAAATCGTAGCTAAATCATAACAAGAAGGTTCCCTTTCATTTTTGGTAATCATCCACTACAAATAGTTTGCTGTCTGTATTTCAGTAGACAAAACTGCTAGGTTTATCATTTCGAAAACCATTTGAATCAAATTCTACCAGAAGCTGCATTTCTTTCCGTTGCATTCCAAGAAACCAGTAATCAGTCCTGACCTCCTTTTGCAACAATCTTGACTTCTTTTCTGAAAACCACTTGCGACTCAAAGTTTATTGGTCCATTATGTGCAATTTAGCTAATACTTGTCATTTTGTTGACACCTTTTTTATGTCAACTTTACATTCCATGAGACAATCAATACCTTTACCCGTTCGTGTTAAAACTAGATTTTGCATTGCATTAACTTAATGCCATGGCTTGAGTAAAAGAGAAAGTTAACGCCGGAGTTTTATTTTAAAGTTAACTACTGAATCACAACTCCATTACTTTGTTGCTAGCTTCGACCCTTGCCACAGGCATTTATCAAAGTGAACTGCACCTGGGTCTACGACAAATAGAAATGACAGCGAATTCCATAATATTAAAGGGTCAAAATCCCTATTTCCCTTTCATAACCTACACAAATCATTTTCGAGTTAAAAACATCACAATTTAATTTTAACCCAATCCTTTCTACAACCACATGCCATGAAAATATACTCTACCACAGTTTTAATGTCATCCATGACGTTTATCATTCGTAATAGGGTACCGTTAGGCCTCATATTCATAAAATGGGGCCCTTTTTCTGCACAGATGGGGCCCTTTTCTCTAGATTTTATAGGGGGCCAGTCCGCCACTGGTTCTAATCTAATGCTGATGATTTTGATAAGAAATCCCATGTAATGCAAAACTGACACGTGAACTCTTCAGTTCGGTTTGGCGCCTTTTATTTAACCTCGGATTCAAAGAGAGGCCATTTCAGTATGTCCGTTAGAGGATGCCTTCGTTCACGCCTGCATCCCTGCAACATTTGGACAATAATTCTCTAGGATGCAGAACAGAATGGATTTAAAGAATAACATGGTTGCGAGTAAGTGTGCTTCCCACTTTTCACTGATAATTTTGCTCTTATTATCGTTATTAACAGTGAAATCGGATATGAATATTGGCTACTAGTACAGCTGTTACGTACGTAATAACGGCGATGAAGTCAATTCTTCTGTGGCCTAAAAACGCACCTCGCGCTGCAAATTTTAAAATATTTCAGCAACTGGTTGTAGTAAAAGACACTGTTGAATATTATTGATTTGACTGTTAAACTCTGTATCGAAATAATTTGAAGGTAAAGATTGGAAAACTTTTCTGAGATTTCGGAGGAATTATTTACAGTAGCATTCTTGATTTTTTTCTAACATTCTGATAGCATTCTAAATAAAAACGTCCAAATGACATTGTCTGGGATAAATTGATGTTTTTGCGGCTCCTAGCTCATAACTTAACAGTGACACGGCTTTGTGTTCCATTCCCGGCTACGGAATGCTTGAATTTTACCGCCAAAATACAATAACAAAGTGCTCGCGCCAGTTTATTGGCTGGCCGCAGTTAGTCAATAACAAGAAATAATAGAATAGTCGATCCAGTCTTTTTCTAAAACTTCCCGCCATTTTGTTGAGAAAGGAAATGGAGTAGCCTCACCAGTTGCTAAGTCGCGAGAAATTACCTTGACCTTGGTATGTTCAGTTATGCTACCCGAATGTAAAAAGTTTCGAAAAGGTAAATGCTTGCATTCAATCAAATTTGACATTATTAAGAGGCCTTTGAAAAGCGACTAAACAAAGGGGTTAAATCCTTCGCTGACTTAAAGCCCCTATCGATGGCAAATATATTCTAGTTGTTCAATTAAAAGACATCATGTTTAAATCAAGAATTACTTCCGCTGTCCATATTGCCTATATAATATCTGATCCATGCACATTTTGAATGAAAGTTCTATATGTTTGGCTTTCCTTCTAATAGTGGAGATATACCAGGGTTATTGAATAAATATATATATGAATAAATTATGAATAATGTTGACGAATTTAGCGCAATTTTACAAGAAACATCAGAAGAAAAAAGTTTGCTAATACAAATTAACAAACAAATATATTACATTATTTTCATTACAAATTCGTGCGGTAGGGTAGTTAAGGAAAAGTCTCTTCTAAACTATCCATGCTTAACGCCTTTTTCGGGTTTTTCAAGATAGAGGGTCCAGTCCTTTTCGTGAGCAAAATTACCACCTAATGAAGGCTTGGATTTACATTTGAACTTGCACCGATGGCACTTGTATGCAGGCGTACCTTTGTGGTAAAGGTCGAAGAGCTGGATTCTTTTATTGCTGTTCTCAATATCCAAGGATAAAATTTTCTTTAGGAGAGTAAAGGCCTATTTTTGTTGTACAATGGATCAAGGGCGCTTCTCGTTTCTAAATAGTAAATAGCCGTACATGATAGGATTCAAGACCCATAGGAGTCACTGTGCCAAGATGACTGAATTTTTTTTGCCAAAGAATTTATACTAAGGACCAGCTGGAGATGAAAATTGTGCAATGAATTATTGATGCGAAAAATCAAATCTATCAACCTACAAATATGTGTTCTTTCAAAAGGACCCCTTTATTTCGTGGCAAATCTTACCTAGATTATGTGAGTTAATTAGAGATGGTTTGGAGAGACCTTTGAGCAGTATCACATCCCCTCTTGTTTATTGGCGAAAGTTCACTGACTGAAAATAAAAGTTCATTTTTACAGGACATTCGTGTTTGCGATTTTTTACATCATAAATTAAATCCCAAGTGAAGTTTCCTATTTGTTATCTTTGTCGCTTAAACGTTCATGTTAAGAAGAGAACACTACAGTTCGCAGAGAGCCAACGTGATCAACACACACATAACGTAAAGGAAGTTAATCAAGGGAACTTCACAGTACATGTTGAGAGATAAACACATTGCCATTAGACAGTCACTACTGTACTCAACAGCACATGTGACTATTACAAGTAACTGAGATATCACGAAATATATCACACACGAAAGCCAACCGTTGCATACGGACACAATGTATTTAAAAAATAACGCCTTATTTTAAGGCAGGGGCGGATCCAGAGAAAATTTGAGGGGAGGTGGGAGCAGTTGATATCAGGGTTGCCAAAAACAGGTGAAATTGGTTCAGTTTGCCCATCTCAATTATATTGAATTGACTGACAGAATTTTACTTCTTGAAAACACATGCGCATCTTCAAGCGATTGTAACGAAATTGGGTTCTTTGCTAGCGCGGAAGAAAATGGCGTGCTTAGGCGTTAGGGCTTTTCTCTTCAAGAGAAATATTCAAAATACGTTTTTCAGAGGGCATGCCCCCTAGCCCTCTCTAGAAATGCTACTGAATTCATTTCACACCCACTGGCATTGACTTCCACAAATTTAAATTAGCCATTTTTTGATAATATTTTAATCAAAGATTAGATTTTTGATGCTATTAAGATACTCTTATGTAACGTTTTTATCTGATATCAATTTCAAGTTTTCTTCTTTATTGCAGGGCACAATGGAGCTTGAAGAAACGCACAATATCTGGAAACAGAGTACGCACGTCATGCGGTATTTCAATGAAACCCAACTCGAAAAAGGGAATGATTTCATGTCTAAATTCTACGAAGGCTATAACTGACTTAGATGCTTGAGACCAACTTGTTTAGATTGATTGGGCATGTGTGATTCTTAAATTTCTGTCGAAATCAAGTTTATTGTATGAAAAATTTATCTTGATTCTAATTTGGTCTGCAGTCTGTTCTATGGCAAAATGTATGAGGTGTTCTTTAAAAAAAATATTATATCTTAACCATAAACAGTTATTCTTGACTTGACAAAATCACATGTAAAATTCCAAAAAAGCAAAATTTGGTGCTTTTTGGTGCATATGTCTCGACACACTCACTGACTATTTGTGTTTTAATCATGTTATTAATCACACATTATAAAGCGGTCATGTAGGCCATGATTATATTATTTTATTTGTTATAGCATCCGTACGGCTCATTCAAATTTACTTAATCTATTAATTGCGCATCTGATTTCAAAATCAAATCAAAACAAATACGCTATGGCAGGTGGGCCAAAGTTTCAGTTTTCTGAAATGCAACGCGATCTTCTGGAAAAGCAGTGGGACTGTTTCAACATCAGAAAGGTTTGCTGGGGAATTCGAAGAGTTCGAAGCTATATAATAAGATATTTGTACGAAAATAGCTGAAGTACTTTCATTACCCCTAACACTGCCCCCACCTGTTAGCCCAAAGGGGGCTTTTCACAAGTACTGGTAAAGCTGCCCATGAAAATATAATTTCTAGTTGATTCTGGGGTGTAGAATCCGAATTTCGTGGTTTTTTTTTGTATGAGACTTAGTAATAAGAGAAATCCCGAAACAAATCAAAGCATATGCATCGCATGTGATACATATAGATACATATACATGAAAATGCTGAAAGACACACTCGTGGAGAAGGGGCAAGTTTGTGATTAGTAATTCTGATATCAGAACACCCGTTGATTTCAAAATATTCCTTTCCAATTGAGAAAACAAGGAAAGACTGTTTGAATTAATGGAGTAGGTATGTGAGAAAGTGAAGCAGAAATTGGCGAACGAATTATATACGTAGCAAGAGGAAGACACAGAATATCTAAAGATGATAGCTACATTGTCGGTGGATTGGTCACAGATCACGAAGAAGCCGATACAAAGATCGCATATCTTGTAAAGATCGCATATCTTGTAAAGCACGCTGAAGAAGAGTATGGGGAGGACACTGTATTTGTTGTAAGGTCTTCTTCGGGGACAGATATTCCTGTAATTCTCCTGGATATGACGTTCAATCATCGTGTCATGATTGATAATGGAACAGGGAATAGTAGAAAGATGCTTGACTTAAGCAAATCTGACCTGAATGACATACAAAGAAAGGCATTGCTGGGAATGCACGCTTTTTCATGTAATGACTATGTATCTTGCATGCTTCGAAAAAGCAAGCACCTGTGCTGGAAACACGTAAAGACAACAAAAGGTTTCTGGAGCTATTTAGCAGTTTGGGGACAGAAGTTCAAATTAACGATTATCAGGTAAATAGCTTTGAAAAGTTCGTATGTGTGATTTTTGGACAAAAAAACTTAGCTCGGTAAATGATGCTAGAAAAGAACTTTTTGGGAAAGAATGGAGAGAAACAATAAAATAGCAGATCTATCTCTTCTTCTGCCAAGCAAAAGCAGCCTTGCAAAGCATAGTTAACGTTCAAATTATATTGCCTACATATTGCATACAGACCAGTCATCAATCTTGAGAGCCCAACAAATCATGGCTGGCTTCCAGATCTGAAGATTGACTGGGTTGAAGAACCGTACCGAGAGGATGGCACAGAGCTTTTGTCAGATAACGAGGACACTGAGTTTTAAACCCAGCTGTAACATCATTGTACGTGTAAGTTTACTCTTAGCATTGTTTATAGCTGTTACGGCTGTGTACATCCCAAACGTAACCCAAGAACGGGGGCCCTTCCATAACATAGAAAACACTGCAATGCATTCAACGTAAAGATGCAGTCGTCTAATCTATCAACACTTACAATACTTACTGACATTTCCTCGGGAACAGATATATTTATACCATGTTTATACAAGCTAGTATGCTACGAGCAGTGCCCCTCGAACATGGCCAGAGACAAAGAACAACTCAGGGACAAGACTAATGAAATCAGCTGAAAGTCTCATACAAAAAATACTTAAATTCGGATTCGACACCCAAGAAATAACCAGAAATTATATTTCCATGGGCAGCTTTACCAGTACTTGTGAAAAGCCCCCTTTGGGGCAACATAAAAAATGGGTGGGGGCAGTGTTAGGGGCAATGAAAGTTCTTCAGCTATTTTCATACAAATATCTTATTATGTAGCTTCGTTGTTGTTATCGATTGTAGGGCTATGTGAATGTTTCTAATGTATCAAGTAATGACCCCATTTTTTTTGGGGGGGGCTTATACCCCATATCTCGTAAATGCCCCCCTGTATGACAGAATTACATCGAAATTCAAAATCTACGCCCCCAAGATGACAAAGTGCACCTAATAAAAAAAACTCTCCTCTGGGCGGTGCTACTCCCCCTTCCACTATCGGACTGTCAACAAAACGATGGATTCAACCAAATGTCAGCAAGCAGAAATGAGATTTGAAATTAGCAACGTGACTGAAATGAACGATCTCAAGTGTTTGTTTATGTCTCGCTTTACGTTCAAGCTCTTGTTCTCACAGTTGTTTTTAATCGCGATAGCTCTTCCCTCCTCGTGTGGTCATATATCACAATGTTTATGTACATGGCAACTAATGGTATCTGGTAACGACTTGACGGGAAAATTTTTGAATTTTGTAAATTTGTCAGATTTTCTTTTAATGCCATGGAATTTAAAAAAAAGTTTTACAGAATTTGCTGTATGCTCTAATCATGAGAGTTTAATGTTATTTTTATTTAATTGCGTTAATGGGTATTTACTGACCCCTCACCTCGAAGCACCAAGACAGGGTGACGTTATACACGTTGTTTGGAATTTAATGCCCACGCCGCATTCTGAAGCATCTTGTTCTATACCAAATGACATTGGGCACTTTATGACAGATCAGTTAACAATAATTTTCATAAGATTAATTTATATGTCTACTCAAAGCTTGGTATATAAGCTGAGGTCAATCCCACCTCATACATTCTTTGATTATTTTTCACGTAATAATAGTTAATATCAAGTAGAAGGCTGGGTAAACCGTAAAATATTACCAATCGATTAAAACGTACATTCTCCCTCCTACGTCAACTTATCGACTAACTACTATCAACGACGAACTAACTAACTTATTAACAATTTTGGATTACGCAAATCACACCTGAGCTACCTATCAAAAATAAGAATAATATCAGTGGGATCAGTCATACTGTAGTTGGTCAAACATGTTACACACTACCTCAGCAACGATTGTGTTAACTCTGAAAACTAGAGAAACATAACTGTAATGAAAAACACTTAGAAAATCTCTTAGAAAAAAAGTGTGGGAAAATGCCGTGCAGTGTTAGATTTTCTGGAATAAATACGAAAATTGCTGCGTAAATTGGAGTGAAGTGAATAGAGAGGTTGACTGTCCCACAAGAGCTCGAGAAGGACTGTAAAGAACAAAAAGACGAAAAATGCAAACAGCGAAAACGTAAAAGTAATTGTTAGCTACGACGTCCCTGTAGGAAGACCACATAAGGGAGACAATGCGAAAAATTCTACAATCGAAATATGTTTCAACAATTTTTGAAACCTGTTTCTTTACAATTTCGAGTCATGCTAGCCCCATTTAACATTTTATGGATGCTGCTCCTTCGTTGCTAGGCTTTATAAGAATATATCCACCAATTTTCAATTGATTTTTCAGATTCGATTGGGGATATAGCTGATAATTCTTGTCAATAAGGAAAGAAAGTTCGAATGAATCTGACTTATCTTCAACACCTTCTCCATTTTCAACAAACCCCTTCTCAATGCAGCCCGCCACAGTACAAGACGCAGTGGCGGAAATTCGGGTTTTTATTTGGGGGGGGGGGGGGGCTCAGGCTCACGATTTTCCGGCAAGTAGACAGACACAACAAAGTTTCATTGGCGTTATAAGACAATTACCAAGCTTGAAGAGCAAACTCTTATTAACAAATGCAGCTGAAATTAAAGGATATTCAAAATTTTTTGAACCCCCTGGTTGCATTGGAAGCACAAGAAATTAGTAAATCAAAGAATGTGGGGAACTTAAGCTAATCACGAGACTGATTAATGTATAAATTTCAAGGGCAAAAATATAAAACTATATTTGGAGAAGCGATCAAAGAGAAAATTCTTTTCGTCGGTGCATCACTGATTCAGTAGACGTTCTGGCATCAAACATTGGATTGACCGAAGGATGTTCCTGTGGTTACTGAATCTGTCAATCATTTGCTGCTTGATCATATCTAATGCGTAGTAGAACACATCGGTCTTAAACGATTGCTTAGGGTCTTTTGCTGTTTCGTCAGAGGAAACTTCATCAAAATGTCGTCTTCTCTTTTGGGGCCTTTTCTTTTGAAAGTCAGACTTTTCCCCGGCATTGGCAGCGACCTTTCTTGCACGTTCTAAAAATTCTTCCAATTTCTGTTTATTTCTCATTTCACTGAGGTTTTTAATACTTGAATCTATAAGGTCAAACGCTTCACCCAAATCAATGTCACTTCCTGCAGATCTTTATTTACGATTTTTGTTGTCTGAAGAATTTCCTTGAAAATGATTGTAACCAATGTGAATTCAAATTTTTTACAGAAGCTTAGAAGTCCACTTGCTCTACTGACAACCTCTGTTTCAGTTTCCACGTCTACTACATCTTCTAGCATGACAATTATTGCTGGGTAGGTCTCCATCATCTTAACAACTTGACTATGAGACTCCCAATACGTGAGTGCGTGGTGCTTTAAAGTTCTGATTGTGTCGAAACCAAGCTCTTTTTGGACCCGCTGAAAGTGCTCGTTGCGCTAAGGGCTAGTCTCGATAAAGTTGTATAGCTCTTCCAGGTTTGCAAAAAAATTAAACTTCACATTGTTGTGTTTTTGTAATCACAATCCCCAGTTCATTGTTTAGTACCGACTATGGCCCCTCGGTCAGTACACAAGAACATTGAGTAGGTATCGTAGGACGGTTATGCGATACCAAGTGGGAGAGTTTTTACCAATAAACCAACAATTTGGAACAACTACATGTATCATAGTGATAGGTAGTAACTTGGGTAGTTTGTTTCCTACCTGTTTCGCATGACGGTGTTCCATCACCATTCATCGCCTTGAAGTGGGGCATAGGGGCGACGAGAAACGTCGTTTCAGGTGCCTTAGGTTGTTGTGTTTTTGTAATCACAATCCCCAGTTCATTGTTTAGTACCGACTATGGCCCTTTTGGTCAGTACACAAGAACATTGAGTAGGTATCGTAGGACGGTTATGCGAAACCAAGTGGGAGAGTTTTTACCAATAAACCAACAATTTGGAGCAACTACATGTATCATAGTGATCAGTAGTAACTAGGGTAATTTGTTTCCTACCTGTTTCGCATGACGGTGTTCGATCACCATTCATCGCCTTGAAGTGGGGCATAGGGGCAGTGAAAAACGTGGTTTCAGGTGCCTTAGGTTATTGTGTTATTTGTGATCACAGTCCCCGTTCAACGCTCTAGTATGACCACAGCCCATTGGCTTGATACGCAGCAGCATTGAATAGGCGTATCTCGAACGAGGTCTAGGGATATTCACGGGGACTAACTTTGCAATTTAACTAATGATTTGGAACGACTACAAATAACGTAATGGTAATTATAGTCAGAATTAAAGTAATGATTAAAGTATTTGTAAATGGTAATTTAGGTAGTTTGTTTCCTACCTGTTTCGCATGACGGTGCTCTACACCATTCATCACTTAAGTGGGGCATAGGGGTGATGACAAACGTCGTTTCAGGTGCCTTAGGTTATTGTGTTATTTGTGATCACAGTCCCCCGTTCAACGCTCAAGTATGACCTCAGCTCATTGGCTTGATACGCAGCGGCATTGAATAGGCGTATCTCGAACGAGGTCTAGGGATATTCACGGGGACTAACTTTGCAATTTAACCAATAGTTTGGAACGACTACAAATAACGTAATGGTAATTATAGTCAGAATTAAAGTAATGATTAAAGTAATTGTAAATTATAATTTAGGTAGTTTAGTTCTTACCTGTTTCGCATGACGGTGCTCTACACCATTCATCACTTTGAAGTGGGGCATAGGGGCGATGATTAGGAGCGACTACACCTAGTGTTAGTGGTTATATTTGATTTGCCTTATGCTTCCTCTGGCTTTCGATGCTAAGTATTTTCTTTCTTCCTTTGAGCATAGTTGGGAATTCAGGACGACGGTTTGAAAGGTATGCTGAGGCTTTTCAGGACGAGTTACAACATCTTCTAACCTGAGAGAGGTGGTAAGTAGCCAAGCAATTTGTTTCGTTGTATTTTTTCTAGGCCCCGTTCATTGATAAAGTTGCAAGTATCTCATGCGTTCAGTTGTCCTCACGTCTTCATTCTTCACTTGGGCTAGGGTATTTGAACGTTGATAAACGCTTTTCAGGCACCTTAGGCTGTTTTTTATCTTTAATCACCTTCCTCTTTCAATGTTCAACGCTTAGTTTCACGAATCATGTCGTTTTGTAGACAATGGGTTGAGCGGGAAGAGGTTGTAGTTCAGATAATGTTTTTTAACAATCACAAGTACTCTTACGTATTGTTTGGAGCCAAGAGAGTCGACGCAAAGAAGTTTGAGGGACCAGTTGTTTCTGGCTATTACCTAAACCAGGTACTAATAAAATTTTGGCACTTTTAAATATAACTTTGGTATATTTAGCCGTGTCTTTATTTAATTTGTTTGACTTGAGATCACCTTCCTTGAATTTATAATGAAAGAACATAAGTCAGTTAGGTCAAAGAATGGGATATTGAAAGGAAAAGCATTATTTTAAAGACGGAACATTTGAAGACATTTGGAATGAAGTCTCATACAGTTTTGGGATGAAGGTGAAAGGGTCAACCTTCAGCTGTGGAAGCCAGTGACATTACAAAGGAGCAATGATTAGTACACACTGGTTGTGAACACAGAAAGGCGAAACGAAACCTTCTACTCCGTGACCCCGTAAAAGTCTCGCAAATTCAACTTATTCTTAGAAAGATTTTCTTCTTATGATCAACGCTCTAATCATTTTGCACCTCTTTTCTCTTTAGATGTGGGTGGCGCATTGAAAAGAGGGTACCATGGCCGGTATATTTGAATAAATAACTAGCAACAAAAACGGAAATAGAAAGACTGCATTTGTGGCTATGGGTTGGAAGACCCCCTTGGAGAAGAAGACGAGGAGGCTTTATATCTGTATAAGGCAAGTCCTGTCTTCATACTTTTTTACGTTGCAGTTTTGACACGGCAAAAAAGACATTCTGCAATCCTAGATGAGATGTTAAGTACGAGGAGCAGTATACAAAGAGAACGGAAAAGGGAACGCATGCAGAGTGCAAAGTTTGTAAATATTGCGCTTGCAAAAAGGAAATCGAACTTGAAACTAGTAGAAGTTGAAACTCACAGGATTAGCTAAGAAGAATGTGATTGTACAAGATTCTATGTTAAAGCAATTTTTGAAACAAGAATTTTGGTGCAAAAACTTATTTGATGACCTTTCCAAGATATGAATGCCATAAATTTTTAGATCTTTTATATTTTGAATTCTCAAGTCCCCACAGAACACTTTCAAGTTTCAAAGTCCGGTATTGTAGTTGATCTGGTATCAATTTTTTTATATTCATTAAAAAGTTACAAGACATAAATACAAGCTACGCTATTTACAAAATTACTTTACAATACTACTCGGACGATACCCCAAGGAGCAAAAGACTATGACTACCCCGGGGCTATAGTCTGTCTCAAATAACATTCCAAGATAAATTTCTGTGATCAATTCGAATTTAAGAAGGGAGGTTTAGGTATCATCGCAACTACTGCGTAGCATCCAATTGGAGGTAGACTTTAAAAATCCACGACTAAAAATAAAAGATGGGAAAAAAGGAACATAGAACATGGGAGATGGTGGCTGTAGATTTATGACTTATAACGGAGTTTGAATTTTTCTAATCAAATCGACCAGATTTGTGGATGAATTTAACCGTTAGCAGGAGTATATCTTTATTAACTTCATCTGGGAAATTTTTATCACCATACGAAAAATCTGCATTAAAAGACTATTTTGGAGATCGGTATATCCATATGGTCGTATTAAAGCAGAAACTCCAGCGAGAAGGTCTCTACGTGGTACTACAAGGGAAGGGCAAAGCAACAAAAAGTGTTCCGTATCCTAAATACCATCGTTCGTAGGGCACATGGGATTTATGGTATCCTTAAAGTTATTTCTAAATTTGTGAAAATTCAATTTACTGAGACCAACCCTGAGTTGAATGAGATATGATAAACCTACTGGGTCATGAAAGCCAAATATACAGACTACTCGCGCAGCAGAATACTGAACAGACTCGAATTGAATTCGCATACCTTTGGTGGAATATGGTGCACAGAGAGCTTATATATAGATATAGATATTTCAGCAAGCCAATACTCTTTCCAGTTTTGGAGATAGCCGATTTGATATGGGTAGGGAAAGGCAATTTTGAATTTAGTATAATTCCTAAATGTTTATGTTTATCTACTTCCATTACCGGAATATTATCAAAGAGAGTTTCTTGATGATCAAGTTAATTTTTTTTTTGAAAAAATTAGTTCCACAGCTTTTTTTTGCGGATCAGGATTAAACGACATCCTCCAATCATGAGCCCATTGACTTATCAACTCCAGATCGTGGTTCATGTCACTGGCAGCCAGGGGCGGATCCAGAAAAAAAGTTGACTGTCTCACAATCCAGCTGAGGGTTTGGGGTTATGAGCTCCCCCAATAATTGTCAAACTTTAGTATGAGCCCCCTCCCAAGATGAATTTTATTCCGATAGCACTGCATCAAAAATCAAAATTATGAAAGTAGGATGGCAGCAATATTGAACAACTACGAAGAGTGGATTTGGTGTGAGATTGAAATATAACTTGCATCAGGATTTTGCCAACACTCCACTTAATAAATCTAGATTTCTATGAAGCATATTCAAAAAATTTACTTCAACTAACATAACTGCTGCTTACCAAATTCTGAAGCACTAATAATGTATAAATATATATGATTATACATACATTTATGTTGAAAACTAAAACAAATATCGTTGGGGATCCAATTTTAATCAAATTTGTGTTGAAATAGAGTCGAACATAACACTCCAAAATCTTAGTTGTAGTACAAATAAATGAAAGGGAATTCCTCTTTTATATTTCATGCAATCATAAAGTTGCTTTTGAAAATTCTACTATTCTACTATCTCCAAAGGCAACTCTTTCATAGATGGCAAAATATAGTTAACAAAAGACACCCATCACCTGCGAATATTTTTAATGATTGAACATAAAAACTATATTAAGCTGTTGTGAAACGCTTAGAAATAATATACCCTATTTATCATGAAAAGGATAGTGCCATGGTTCCTTACTCTGAGTACCAGACTCTTATAAGAGATTTTTATATAACGACTTCTGAATAGAAGTAGACCATGGCATCTCTGAGCCTAATATAAGGGTGGTCCATTTTTGTCAGGCATCAGAATAAACCTACATAGCATTTTATGAAACGCCACTTACACAATTTCCTCTAGCTAGAATTGCCACTTGTTGCTTATTGCATATTACATCGCGGTTCCTGTTGTCAAATTGTACTATGGCCGTTACTTTTATTTCCAGATGGTTCTAATCAGTGGCGGACTGGCTCAGAATTTGGAGATTAAGCTTTCTTATTATCACAAGGAACTACTTCGAAATGGAGATTAAGCTTTCTTATTATCACTATCAGATATTCTTTGGTAACAGTTGTGGCCAGCTTAAAGATATTTTCATCAAATTCATTTTCTAGACAGCTGTACACGAATTTCATTTCTGAATGCTATGAAAATCGTAGCTAAATCATAACAAGAAGGTTCCCTTTCATTTTTGGTAATCATCCACTACAAATAGTTTGCTGTCTGTATTTCAGTAGACAAAACTGCTAGGTTTATCATTTCGAAAACCATTTGAATCAAATTCTACCAGAAGCTGCATTTCTTTCCGTTGCATTCCAAGAAACCAGTAATCAGTCCTGACCTCCTTTTGCAACAATCTTGACTTCTTTTCTGAAAACCACTTGCGACTCAAAGTTTATTGGTCCATTATGTGCAATTTAGCTAATACTTGTCATTTTGTTGACACCTTTTTTATGTCAACTTTACATTCCATGAGACAATCAATACCTTTACCCGTTCGTGTTAAAACTAGATTTTGCATTGCATTAACTTAATGCCATGGCTTGAGTAAAAGAGAAAGTTAACGCCGGAGTTTTATTTTAAAGTTAACTACTGAATCACACTCCATTACTTTGTTGCTAGCTTCGACCCTTGCCACAGGCATTAATCAAAGTGAACTGCACCTGGGTCTACGACAAATAGAAATGACAGCGAATTCCATAATATTAAAGGGTCAAAATCCCTATTTCCCTTTCATAACCTACACAAATCATTTTCGAGTTAAAAACATCACAATTTAATTTTAACCCAATCCTTTCTACAACCACATGCCATGAAAATATACTCTACCACAGTTTTAATGTCATCCATGACGTTTATCATTCGTAATAGGGTACCGTTAGGCCTCATATTCATAAAATGGGGCCCTTTTTCTGCACAGATGGGGCCCTTTTCTCTAGATTTTATAGGGGCCAGTCCGCCACTGGTTCTAATCTAATGCTGATGATTTTGATAAGAAATCCCATGTAATGCAAAACTGACACGTGAACTCTTCAGTTCGGTTTGGCGCCTTTTTTAACCTCGGATTCAAAGAGAGGCCATTTCAGTATGTCCGTTAGAGGATGCCTTCGTTCACGCCTGCATCCCTGCAACATTTGGACAATAATTCTCTAGGATGCAGAACAGAATGGATTTTAAAGAATAACATGGTTGCGAGTAAGTGTGCTTCCCACTTTTCACTGATAATTTTGCTCTTATTATCGTTATTAGCAGTGAAATCGGATATGAATATGGGCTACTAGTACAGCTGTTACGTACGTAATAACGGCGATGAAGTCAATTCTTCTGTGGCCTAAAAACGCACCTCGCGCTGCAAATTTTAAAATATTTCAGCAGCTGGTTGTAGTAAAAGACACTGTTGAATATTATTGATTTGACTGTTAAACTCTGTATCGAAATAATTTGAAGGTAAAGATTGGAAAACTTTTCTGAGATTTCAGAGGAATTATTTACAGTAGCATTCTTGATTTTTCTAACATTCTGATAGCATTCTAAATAAAAACGTCCAAATGACATTGTCTGGGATAAATTGATATTTTTGCTGCTCTAGCTCATAACTTAACAGTGACACGGCTTCGTGTTCCATTCCCGGCTACGGAATGCTTGAATTTTACCGCCAAAATACAATAACAAAGTGCTCGCGCCAGTTTATTGGCTGGCCGCAGTTAGTCAATAACAAGAATAATAGAATATCGATCCAGTCTTTTTCTAAAACTTCCCGCCATTTTGTTGAGAAAGGAATGGAGTAGCCTCACCAGTTGCTAAGTCGCGAGAAATTACCTTGACCTTGGTATGTTCAGTTATGCTACCCGAATGTAAAAGTTTCGAAAAGGTAAATGCTTGCATTCAATCAAATTTGACATTATTAAGAGGCCTTTGAAAAGCGACTAAACAAAGGGTTAAATCCTTCGCTGACTTAAAGCCCTATCGATGGCAAATATATTCTAGTTGTTCAATTAAAAGACATCATGTTTAAATCAAGAATTACTTCCGCTGTCCATATTGCCTATATAATATCTGATCCATGCACATTTTGAATGAAAGTTCTATATGTTTGGCTTTCCTTCTAATTTAGTGGAGATATACCAGGGTTATTGAATATATATATATGAATAAATGAATAATGTTGACGAATTTAGCGCAATTTTACAAGAAACATCAGAAGAAAAAAGTTTGCTAATACAAATTAACAAACAATATATTACATTCTTTTCATTACAAATTCGTGCGTTAGGGTAGTTAAGAAAAGTCTCTTCTAAACTATCCATGCTTAACGCCTTTTCGGGTTTTTCAAGATAGAGGGTCCAGTCCTTTTCGTGAGCAAAATTACCCGTGTGTGGCAATTCGCACATGCAAACAAAGTGCCAACCTGATGAAATTGGTAATAGGACAAGGGAAAAGGGTAAACAATCATGAGACTACGGGAAATTGATGTTAACAGAAAACTGCAAAAATAGCTGTTTGCGCGTGTGATTAAAGGCACGTGCAATTTAACGTGCGTGTGTGCAGGCTGTGCGGGTGCGATCGCTAAACGAAAAGGACTGAGGGCCAGAAAGCAAAGAGATTTTACAGATACGAAAAAATAGACTTTAATTATGTAAACAAGGTATGCCTGATTTTTAGAATAAGTAGTAAATAAATTAGGACTTCTGGTGAGTTTAGTTTATTTTTGGCTTGATTTTTGCTAATTAGTGCATATTTGTGGAGTCCGAATGCAATACATATACAATAACTAAAGAACACAACAGCAAAATTGAAAATAAACTTTTATCTACTTAAAGGCTTATAAGATTTTAGAAAGGATCACAGTATGAGATATAAACAAGTTTGATTTTCAAATACTGTTATGTCTTTGTACATTTTTTGCGGAGAGTGCTGATTCCCGGAAAAGCATCAGGCAAACGGGTGCTCTCCTTTTTTGAAAGCAACTAATAATTAAAACTGTGCTCACATCTGCAAATGATCCCTTGTTGTTTGCTGTTCTCATATGTTTCTTCGTAGCATTCTTTCTTTACAATGCAGTTATGGTCATTCAGACTATTGATTCAACAAGGCATATGATTTCTTTCTTGGGTGAAAACTATCGGCTCTCCTTTAGATCTTACTTAAAAAAAAACTGTTAGGAATCTCTTGCATGTTTCAACTGCTTATTGAAGATTTGTGGTCTTTTTTCTTCCAATTTGGGAGTTTAAAGCATTAGTTCAATGTCCACTGGTCTTGATTCAACCATGAATATTTTCAGCATACCCTGGTTTTTTAGGTGGTGCTAGGTTTCATATTTCATGTAGGGAACCACTAAAAATTCAAATTTATCACAGTGCTTACATAGACTGTCAAAATGACACAGCATATCTTTGCCATGTTACAGACACACAAAGATAATTGGTTCCATTTTGCTGTTTTTTGCTGGTTCATCAATTGGAATGATGCAATAGCACTCTGTGATATTATACGTTTTTTGACTCATGAATTTACTGTACTCTCTAGTAGGCTTCTAGAAGAATTCTTACCTAAAATCAGTAGAGATGATAGAGGGTCAGTTTAATGGAATGACAGTGCTTTGAAACTTGAGCTTTGAAAGGGCACTTAATGTAAACATTATCCTGCACAAATTGGTTTTTCATCCCACTTTGCAGTTTAAATGTACTTTATTCAAAAACATGCAAATATCAGGTAAGATGGAGATTGGCATTTAAATTTGTATGTCTAGAAAACCATGATAATCAGTCATAGGCTAATTGTAACTTAATTTCATTAGCTTAAGTTTTAGCTAAATTTTTCAAATCAAATTTGAATCAAATTAAATCAAGATTTTAAATCAAATTTGATAAATTCAATGGAATTTGATATTTCATCAGTGTTTTTTCTGCTAGTATCTTATAAAAAATTTTAATCTTGGAAAGATTACAATTTTATTTAGACATACTAAGTTAAATGGACCTAAGCAAGGAGTCATAAGCAGGATTTAAATGGTTGTATACGTAACTGGCACTTAATTGAAGAATCATACATAAAAGAATATGATTGAAGAGTGAAGTTTCTGTTAAGTTGCATGCAGTTACAGCAAGGCCAAGTTGGGTCACTAAACAAAACACAAACTAGTTTGTGAATAACAATGAGTATACACAAAGTTAGAATGTTTGGAGCCCTTTCCACGTAATTAGATATTTGCAATGTGGGTAACAGGGTGTTGAAGAACTTCCATTATTTAGCCAATGACATAGACAGACGAATCAATCTTATGCCCAGGTTAGCAAGAATTGTCACAATTTCTAGTGGTTTTTTGATGAGATGACAACCAATATAATAATTATTTAATAATCAAATAATGAGGCAGTTCGTAATTAAAATTTGGACGGTCGATCACTTAATTTTTTGATTCTTCCCTCCAGTTGGAAAGTGGGACTAGACAAAATATACATGAAAGAATAACAAGTACTACAATGCACAATTTGTTTGTAACCAAATAGTTGCTTGTAGGAAAGACTGAAATGGAAGACAAGTACACATTCTAACAAATTGGCATCAAAAGCAAGTCATTAAAGTGAACAGGATATCAGTGGCTCTTTAACAGGATATCAGTTGACAGGGCCAGTAATATCACACGATTCATTGTTCCGAAGGGAAAAGGGCGATGATTAGCACAGTTTCAGGATGCCTAAGTTCTTGTCCTGTTTGCAATTATGGTTCGCTGTTCAGTGATAAGTACTGACGATTGCCCGTCCTGTCTGAACACTGTTAATAGGAATCTCGACAGGTCTAAGGATGTACATTGACAAGTAAATCGGAAAACAGTATACAGAAAATATTTCACCTTTATAACATCTCACTTATTGATCTTAACCATCCTGTTTTTTCGTCTTTAGTTCAGTTGGCGGATGGCGAGGATGGACTCCAAGGGACGGAAATGGATAATTTTGGAAAAATTTTCATCCAGAAAAACAGTGAGTGGTTTTGCTCACTAGCGCCGCTGTCATTTTTTTATATTGTTGTTTTGCTTATTATAAGCATTAACTTGGGTAGTTTGTTTCCTACCTGTTTCGCATGACGGTTGTCCACCACCATTCATCGCCTTGAAGTGGGACATAGGGGCGATGAGAAACGTCGTTTCAGGTGCCTTTGGTTGTTGTGTTTTTGTAATCACAATCCCCAGTTCATTGTTTAGTACCGACTATGCCCCTCGATCAGTTACACAAGAACATTGAGTAAGTATCGTAGGACGGTTATGCGATACCAAGTGGAAGTTTTTACCAATAAACCAACAATTTGGAGCAACTACATGTCATCATAGTGATAGGTAGTAACTTGGGTAGTTTGTTTCCTACCTGTTTCGCATGACGGTGTTCCATCACCATTCATCGCCTTGAAGTGGGGCATAGGGGCGATGAGAAACGTCGTTTCAGGTGCCTTAGGTTGTTGTGTTTTTGTAATCACAATCCCCAGTTCATTGTTTAGTACCGACTATGGCCCCTCGGTCAGTACACAAGAACATTAAGTAGGTATCGTAGGACGGTTATGCGATACCAAGTGGGAGAGTTTTTACCAATAAACCAACAATTTGGAACAACTACATGTATCATAGTGATAGGTAGTAACTTGGGTAGTTTGTTTCCTACCTGTTTCGCATGACGGTTGTCCACCACCATTCATCGCCTTGACGTGGGACATAGGGGCGGTGAGAAACGTCGTTTCAGGTGCCTTAGGTTGTTGTGTTTTTGTAATCACAATCCCAGTTCATTGTTTAGTACCTACTATTGCCCCTCGATCAGTACACAAGAACATTGAGTAAGTATCGTAGGACGGTTATGCGATACCAAGTGGGAGAGTTTTTACCAATAAACCAACAATTTGGAGCAACTACATGTATCATAGTGATAGTAGTAACTTGGGTAGTTTGTTTCCTACCTGTTTCGCATGACGGTGTTCCATCACCATTCATCGCCTTGAAGTGGGGCATAGGGGCGATGAGAAACGTCGTTTCAGGTGCCTTAGGTTGTTGTGTTTTTGTAATCACAATCCCCAGTTCATTGTTTAGTACCGACTATGGCCCCTCGGTCAGTACACAAGAACATTAAGTAGGTATCGTAGGACGGTAATGCGATACCAAGTGGGAGAGATTTTACCAATAAACCAACAATTTGGAACAACTACATGTATCATAGTGATAGGTAGTAACTTGGGTAGTTTGTTTCCTACCTGTTTCGCATGACGGTGTTCGATCACCATTCATCGCCTTGAAGTGGGGCATAGGGGCGATGAGAAACGTCGTTTCAGGTGCCTTAGGTTGTTGTGTTTTTGTAATTACAATCCCTAGTTCATTGTTTAGTACCGACTATGGCCCCTCGGTCAGTACACAAGAACATTGAAAAGGTATCGTAGGACGGTTATGCGATACCAAGTGGGAGAGTTTTTACCAATAAACCAACAATTTGGAACAACTACATGTATCATAGTGATAGGTAGTAACTTGGATAGTTTGTTTCCTACCTGTTTCGCATGACGGTTGTCCACCACCATTCATCGCCTTGACGTGGGACATAGGGGCGGTGAGAAACGTCGTTTCAGGTGCCTTAGGTTGTTGTGTTTTTGTAATCACAATCCCCAGTTCATTGTTTAGTACCGACTATGGCCCCCCGGTCAGTACACAAGAACATTAAGTAGGTATCGTAGGACGGTTATGCGATACCAAGTGGGAGAGATTTTACCAATAAACCAACAATTTGGAACAACTACATGTATCATAGTGATAGGTAGTAACTTGGGTAGTTTGTTTCCTACCTGTTTCGCATGACGGTGTTCGATCACCATTCATCGCCTTGAAGTGGGGCATAGGGGCGATGAGAAACGTCGTTTCAGGTGCCTTAGGTTGTTGTGTTTTTGTAATTACAATCCCTAGTTCATTGTTTAGTACCGACTATGGCCCCTCGGTCAGTACACAAGAACATTGAAAAGGTATCGTAGGACGGTTATGCGATACCAAGTGGGAGAGTTTTTACCAATAAACCAACAATTTGGAACAACTACATGTATCATAGTGATAGGTAGTAACTTGGATAGTTTGTTTCCTACCTGTTTCGCATGACGGTTGTCCACCACCATTCATCGCCTTGAAGTGGGACATAGGGGCGGTGAGAAACGTCGTTTCAGGTGCCTTAGGTTGTTGTGTTTTTGTAATCACAATCCCCAGTTCATTGTTTAGTACCTACTATTGCCCCTCGATCAGTACACAAGAACATTGAGTAAGTATCGTAGGACGGTTATGCGATACCAAGTGGGAGAGTTTTTACCAATAAACCAACAATTTGGAGCAACTACATGTATCATAGTGATCAGTAGTAACTTGGGTAGTTTTTTTCCTACCTGTTTCGCATGACGGTGTTCCATCACCATTCATTGCCTTGAAGTGGGGCATAGGGGCGATGAGAAACGTGGTTTCAGGTGCCTTAGGTTATTGTGTTATTTGTGATCACAGTCCCCCGTTCAACGCTCAAGTATGACCTCAGCCCATTGGCTTGATACGCAGCGGCATTGAATAGGCGTATCTCGAACGAGGTCTAGGGATATTCACGGGGACTAACTTTGCAATTTAACCAATAGTTTGGAACGACTACAAATAACGTAATGGTAATTATAGTCAGAATAAAAGTAATGATTAAAGTAATTGTAAATGTAATTTAGGTAGTTTGTTCCTACCTGTTTCGCATGACTGTGCTCTACACCATTCATCACTTTTAAGTGGGGCATAGGGGTGATGAGAAACGTCGTTTCAGGTGCCTTAGGTTATTGTGTTATTTGTGATGACAGTCCTCCGTTCAACGCTCAAGTATGACCTCAGCCCATTGGCTTGATACGCAGCGGCATTGAATAGGCGTATCTCGAACGAGGTCTAGGGATATTCACGGGGACTAACTTTGCAATTTAACCAATAGTTTGGAACGACTACAAATAACGTAATGGTAATTATAGTCAGAATAAAAGTAATGATTAAAGTAATTGTAAATGATAATTTAGGTAGTTTAGTTCCTACCTGTTTCGCATGACGGTGCTCTACACCATTCATCACTTTTAAGTGGGGCATAGGGGTGATGAGAAACGTCGTTTCAGGTGCCTTAGGTTATTGTGTTATTTGTGATGACAGTCCTCCGTTCAACGCTCTAGTATGACCTTAGCTCGTGGGCTACATACGCAGCAGCATTGAATAGGCATATCTCGACGAGATATCCACGGGTAATGCGATTTTTACGAATCAACCAATGATTAGGAGCGACTACACCTAGTGTTAGTGGTTATATTTGATTTGCCTTATGCTTCCTCTGGCTTTCGATGCTAAGTATTTTCTTTCTTCCTTTGAGCATAGTTGGGAATTCAGGACGACGGTTTGAAAGGTATGCTGAGGCTTTTCAGGACGAGTTACAACATCTTCTAACCTGAGAGAGGTGGTAAGTAGCCAAGCAATTTGTTTCGTTGTATTTTTCTAGGCCCCGTTCATTGATAAAGTTGCAAGTATCTCATGCGTTCAGTTGTCCTCACGTCTTCATTCTTCACTTGGGCTAGGGTATTTGAACGTTGATAAACGCTTTTCAGGCACCTTAGGCTGTTTTTTATCTTTAATCACCTTCCTCTTTCAATGTTCAACGCTTAGTTTCACGAATCATGTCGTTTTGTAGACAATGGGTTGAGCGGGAAGAGGTTGTAGTTCAGATAATGTTTTTTAACAATCACAAGTACTCTTACGTATTGTTTGGAGCCAAGAGAGTCGACGCAAAGAAGTTTGAGGGACCAGTTGTTTCTGGCTATTACCTAAACCAGGTACTAATAAAATTTTGGCACTTTTAAATATAACTTTGGTATATTTAGCCGTGTCTTTATTTAATTTGTTTGACTTGAGATCACCTTCCTTGAATTTATAATGAAAGAACATAAGTCAGTTAGGTCAAAGAATGGGATATTGAAAGGAAAAGCATTATTTTAAAGACGGAACATTTGAAGACATTTGGAATGAAGTCTCATACAGTTTTGGGATGAAGGTGAAAGGGTCAACCTTCAGCTGTGGAAGCCAGTGACATTACAAAGGAGCAATGATTAGTACACACTGGTTGTGAACACAGAAAGGCGAAACGAAACCTTCTACTCCGTGACCCCGTAAAAGTCTCGCAAATTCAACTTATTCTTAGAAAGATTTTCTTCTTATGATCAACGCTCTAATCATTTTGCACCTCTTTTCTCTTTAGATGTGGGTGGCGCATTCGAAAAGAGGGTACCATGGCCGGTATATTTGAATAAATAACTAGCAACAAAAACGGAAATAGAA